>JAEMOT010001092.1:43399-89716 GCA_019297695.1 Apostasia ramifera | reverse complement strand
GGAGGATTTGTTGCGACGCTATCCCCACATTTGGTTGGCTCAAACGACGGCATTTGCGAGAGTTTAATAGATGCCCTTGGGCTGCCCTGCTGAAGAGGACCTGCAGCACTTTGTCTGTGAATGCAGCTTCACTTGTGCAGTCTTTAATGCCTTACAGAAGCAGCAGGCTGAATCAGCAACAGGGAGTGATGTTGGGTTGCCAGAAAAAGCTATTTCTGAGCTGCAGACTAGCCACTCGTCTCCCTCTAAGCATGCTCAACCCTGCCTAGTCAATTGCCATTACAGGAAACGAAAGGCTCCCACCAGAGATTTGAGGAATGCGAAAGAGCAGAAAAGGCAACTTGTTTGTCCCATTCCTTCTGCAGATCTTTGCCCCGCTAGCACGACTATGCTCCCTTCCTTGAAAGATTCGGGACGGAACCAATTTAAGAGGAAGTACGACGGTGATGGAGCGCCCTTGCTACGAAAAAAACCCAAACCTGCTGGTTACAGCAGGGACCCTTTTTATACTAACCTTTTTCCTGCAGGTTTCGCTGCCAACGGTGAATTCAGTGCAAGATCGAGGCTACAGTATCAACATCCAGCAGCTGACTTCAGGGGACTGCAACCCCGGGAACCTGCAGCAGCAGATTTGGCTGCAGCCACAGCAGCAGCTGCTGCTATAGCAGCACATTCTGCTGTTGCTACAGCAGCAGGTCAGCATTCTGCTGCTGCCGTTGCTGCTGCTGTAGCAGCAACAGCAGCTGAACCTGCTGCTATAACACCAGTAGCAAACCTACTGCTGCAGCAGCAGAGAACAATTCTTCTGCAGCAGCAGCAATGCATGCTCCTGCTGTAGCAGCAGCAGAATACAATTATGTTGCTGCTACAGCAGCGGTTTCTGCTGCTACAGTAGCGTTTTCTGCTGCGGTAGCAGCCAAATCAGTCCCCAACAACGCCACAGCAGCAGCAATAGCTGCACTCCCTGCAGCCGTTACAACGGGAAGCATTCCTGCAGTGCATCCAGCAACGGTGGCTGGTCCGACTGAGGAAAATCTTCCATTACCCTCTCGCAATACTCACTTGTTGAAGCTCTTCCTCGACAACCTGCAATCAAGAGTCCAAAAAAATCCAGCTGACCCTCAGGCAATTAAATGTGTGGCGGCCTTGTACCACTCATGGAGAGCTCGCAACGGTCGCGTCCACAACAAATCTTTTTCGTTGCCTAGAATTATCGCTGCACTTGTTTTCTTTTAGCGAGGCCCAAGAACAACCTTCATCCAACGTGGGGAACTGGGATCCCAACAGCCTTGAAGGCTGTTGTTACCCCTCTGCATCCCATTGGGATCCCCCACCCCCACGATGGATTAAGGTGAACTTTGACGGCTCCGTTAAACAGAACGGTGCGGCAGGCGCAGGAGGGATTTTGCAGGATCACTGTGGCAACCTCCTACTAGCGACTGGCTACAAGCTCTACACATGCCACTACTACAGCAGAAGCGATGGGATCACTCATCGCGATGACAGCCGCCCAAGAGTGGGCGGATACGGCGGACGGGATTTGGATAGAGGGCGACTCTGCTATCACTATTGCGGACCTTCACCGGACAGCCAGAGGACACCCTCCCGCCAAGACCATGGCCCAGATTGCTGAGCTTTTTTGTGCCTTCAAGGCATATAGGATATCTCATGTTTATAGAGCCGCTAATAGAGCGGCAGACTTTGTAGCTTCATTTTCTTATTTCGATGACACAGAGTGGCGTAGGGGCATGTCCCTCCCACTCGATTTTTGTGCGATCCTCAACGAGGATCGAACCTTTTGTACCTGATGTATCTTTTTACTGTTATAGTATTATAGGCTACGGCCGAATTTCAAAAAAAAAAAAAACCCAGCTGACCCTCAGGCAATCTGAGTGGTGGCTGCATTATACCACTCATGGTGAACTCGCAACGGTCGCGTCCACAACAACCCTTTCCGTTGCCTAGAGTAATCGCTGCACTTGTTCATTTTAGCGAGGCCCAAAAACAATCTTCATTCAACGTGGGAACTGGGATCTCAACAGCTTTCCAGGCTGTTGTAACCCCTCAACATCCCATTGGGATCCCCCACCCCCACGATGGATTAAGGTAAACTTTGACGGCTCCGTTAAACAAAACGGTGTTACCAGCGCGGGTGGGGTTGTGCGGGATCACTGTGGCAACCTCTTCCTAGCAGCAAGCTCCAAGCTCTACACCCATACCACTCCGACAGCAGAAGCGACGGGAGCGCTCATCGCGATGACAGTCGCTCGGGAGTGGGTGGATACGGCGGACGGGATTTGGATAGAGGGTGACTCAGCCATCACCATTGCAGACCTTCATCGGGCAGCTAGAGGACATCCTCCCGACCGGACCATGGCTCAGATCTCTGCTCTTTTTTGTGCCTTTAAGGCGTATAGAATCACTCATGTATACAGAGCCGCAAACAAAACGACAGATTTTGTAGCTTCTCTTTCCTGTCTAGATGATATAAAATGGCGAAGGGGCATGTCCCTTCCTTTCGATTTTTATGCGATTCTCAATGAGGATCGAACTTTTTGTACTTGATGCATCTTCATTTACTGTTATAGTATTATAGGCTACGACCGAATTTCAAAAAAAAGAAAAGGTACATTGGATCAAGCAATCTAGAGATATTTCTACAGCTATTGAAGACCCTTGTTTTTAACCCTCGGAGCAATCCATGTAATGTCAGAATTAATAATAGCAGCTCTGTATGCATGCCCAAGGCCCCAAAATGGCAGTGCACGGCAAATCTCATGCCTTTTCGAAGACTATTGCAGCCATTATTTGTTCCATTGAAAATATTAAAAATTAATCTAATCAGTCTTAGGAACTGGGATTTCATGGGCTTTATTAGCTCCAGTAACCCTTCATCCTCTCAATAGGACCTGCCATCTCCAAATTAGATCAAAGTAAATTTTGATAGTTGAATCAAAGCAAATGGTGTTGCAGGAGTACGTACGATGATGAGAGATCATTATGGTTACCTGCTGATGGTGGCTGGCATCAAACTCTTTGTTAAGATAGTTTTTGTTGGTGAGTCCAGAGGAACATGAGAGGTAAGTAAGATTGCTAAAGGATGGTCTGATAGAGCAGAGAGGATCTGGCTCGAGAAAGGTTCTATTAAAATGTTAATAGATATCCTCTAAGATAACAGATATCCTCCAAGCTTCGAAAAACAAATCTATCCATCACATATCTGTTAATTTTTTTTTATGTTTGAATACCTTTAAGGCGTATAGAGTAATTACTCGCATATATAGACCTTTGCTTGATCATTATAAGAGATCTTGAGTCTTTGTGTACATGATATACTTCTTTTGAGTTTATATAGGCCACGGCTGATTTTTAAAAAAAAAAAAACTCATCAATGACTATTCTTGAGAATGTGCACAAATTAACTATTACCGACTCTTTTCCATGTTATTCAATGAGGGTTGAAGTAGTCCATCTTGATATTATATAGACTCTAGGGTGTGTTTGTTTATAATGTTAAATTTAAGAAGGTTAAAATTAAATTTGGATAAAGATATTTTTTTATTGAAAGTTGTGAATGATGTGAAATAAAGTTAGTTATTATGTTGGGATATGTGAGAGATGTGGTATAAAGTTAGTTATTATGTTAGAATATGTGCGGGATGTGATATAAGTTAGTTATTATTTTAGTAATATATGTAGGATGTGAAATAAATTTAATTTTTAATATTAAATTTTATGTGTGATGTGATATGCCTGGTTAAAATTAAACCAGATTAATTTTAAACTCCTAGACAAACGGGGCCTTATTGTGGAATCACATTAAGTATAGTAATCTTCCCAGATGATTTTGAAAAAGAAGACCTGATAACAAACTGGACACAGGTCTCAACATCAACAAGCTTAAGCTGAGAGAATAAGCTGAACACCTTAAGAACAATATATCATCTTGAGGGATCGAGAAGGAGCTAACTTTATAACATATCAGTAGTACTAGTGCTTAAGAACCTAATAGCTCTATCATTATCTCACACCACATGCGTTGGAACCATCATTAAGGACCCGACAAATCTGTAAATGTCACAAAACTTAGCATGCATAATTAGGTTGGCCTGATTGTGACACATGAATGTGAAAGGGATTAGCATCGAGAGAGAGTGTGTGTCGGAGGTGGGGGATTGGGACCAGTACACAGGAACACACCATTGTACAAGTTGTATGCAAGTATTAAGAAAAATTAAGGATTATATTATGTTCTTAGAATTATATATTTTGTATTCATTGACATATACACCTCATATAGAAGGCAGTGTTTGCAATTACAAGCTAACTTTTTGGAATTAAAGTTTATTCTTCCTCTCTGTGATCGCCTTGTGCCTCTTTTTCTTTGGCATATTACCTTCAATGTGAGAACAGAGCGAGAATGAGAGAATGTTGATTCCATTGACAAGAAGAATATCCAAGTCCAACCTCTATATGTGCTTAATTAGGCTGGAAAGGGAAACCTAATAAACAAAAACCTTCAAACGTTGCCCCCTTTATAGGAAGATTTTAGATCATGAAAGCTCAAGTCTGTTGTCCTTTGTGGTCATAGACGTTGGTTCCATCAAGTGGGCTAAAAAGCTTATATATGTCAAATGGGTTTGTTAACAAGTACCCTGGCAAGTTTTGAATGGGGACTTATGGGCATCAGGCTTTGGGCTTCAGGCGTAGACCTTTGGCCTTCCAAATTGGGCTATAAATTTCAGACTTAGGCCTTCAAGTTTTGGGCTTTAGGCTTCAAGCATGGGCTTTCAAGGTTCGTACCTTGGGCTTGAGCCTTGGGCTTTATGTGTGACGTCTCGATTCTGGACGCCAGGAATTACTCTTTTATTATTATTTTCTTCAAAACCTCAACTCAAAGATGTCACAATTAAGAATTACCTTCAAATTCTCTTCCCTTATTCTGTGATCCTTCTAGTGTCGTACCTGCCACCAAAAATGACAAGGGTCTGTATTAACAGACCCAGTAGATAAAATAATATCCAAAATACCAATAATCAAATCAGCACTACACATAGATTGAATACATATCATGTAATTAGACTCAAACTAGAAATAAAATCATTCTCTTCTACAATAATTCCAATGTATGCAAAATACACTAATATTTAATATCAATATCATAATCATCTTTATTAGAAATAATAACGCCTTTATTTATATTTTTGAGCCCCAGATTACTCAACCAATCACCTCAAAAATGAAGAAGAAGAGGAGGCGAAGCGAGAGACTGGGGAGATAATGTATATATATGGTTATTTGCATCAGCTTCTAAGGCCGATGTAAATGCATAGGTAGATGATAGTCTTTATATATTCTGCCAAAATTATTTTCGTTGACAAGTCCCGACGCTAAGCCGACACACATAAAATATCTTCATTTAATTTTCAAAATTGACACTTGTGCAATGGAAGATTGTAGGATCTTTCTCGCTAAAATCGTGAAATATTGGAGGGATCTTTTTTGTAACTAACAAAACTATTGGAAAATGTATGTTATATGGTGGATTTTAAATATTTTGAAACATCTAGGTCAGCTCTTAGGATATGACTAATCCTTAAAGGTCAAATCTCGAAGGTCGCTCAAGGTCCAATCTCGAGGCTCTGAAAATTTAGCCTTGACAACGATTCGATACGATTACTTTGGACCTAACAGCTACTGATAACCTTAGGAGATTTAGGAGCTTCTACCGTAAAGTTCGATCGCAAATAAAGCCGCACTAATAATTTATACTGCAAGTGTCCAGAGGACATAAAGTCGGGTCTGTTTGCACTTTCTTATGCCATGAGAAAAGAAAAGGTGTATGTGAGTATTCAAAGGCTAGCAAGGGCAATTAAGCAAGCAATTAAGTACATTATTGATTATAATTTTAGATCTTAAATCTGGGCTATACATGTGTCTTCTTAAATTCGCATAGGAGGCTAGATGAATAAAATATGACAAACAAAATCTGGGAAGGGCTTGTCAAACAAAAGCAGAAGTTGCCGAGCAAACTGGGAGCCTCATTCATAGATGCTTTGTGATATTTGACCTTTCAAGAAAATTAGATAAAAGGTGGTTAGCCTATTAATGAGTCGAATTCAGATCAGTTTGGCTCTTACCTGAATACAACACGAAATTAAGACATCTGGATCAGATAAAAAATCAGCTTGCATGCATCAAGGTCGAGCCGGATCCAATTCTCAACCTACGACGGATCAGATTTTTGGATTGAATTTCAAGTCAACTCAAAACTTATATTAACTTTAATTTAATTTCAGAATTATAATTTAATTATTTAAGTTATTAACTTTATTTAAAAAGGTAAGAGCTTTTTGTTAGTTTTAAATTCATACGTATAATAATGACAATATTAATTAATTCATTACTTAGTTTATTATCAAATAATAAAACTTAAATATAAATTAAAAATATAAAAAAAAATTAAATAATATGTTTTTCACGTTATTTATTTTTATTAAAAAAAATTAATTCTAATATGCATAACTTAAAGCATTGATATATAGTTTTAAATTTTGCACAAAGATTATATATATTAAAATAAGAGTGATACGCGTCGTTGCAGGGTCCTAAGTCCTGAATGAGAAACACGGAGAGTTACATTAGGCAGTCATAGCCAGCGTAAAACTTGTCGAATCAATTACGATAAAATAAGAGCGATACATAGGTAAAAATATTATAAAAGATAGAAAATACATAATTTTTAAAATAATATTATAAGCCAAAACATCTATAAAATAGTACTTTTAATAAAAACCAACAAAAAATAATTTAAATATAATATAAATCAATAGCCATATAGTCATCTAATAACATTTATGCTACCAAATATAAATCAAAATTTAATCTTAAGTTTTAAATTTTTTATATTTATTTGTTTTAATAAACAAAAAATTATTACAAGAATTAATAAAAATATAATATTATTGAAAGAAAATTGAATCGAATTTTTACTGGATTGGATCAGTGTCGAACCGGATCTGACCTGCCAACAAAAGATAAAAAGAAAAAAATGACCATCACAGGCCCGTGAAAAACCCTTTTAAGTAGGAAAAAATTAGGACGCCATGCTGAACCATTTGAATGCACTATTTAATAGGTGAAGTACAATAAGAAGAAAGAGAGATCGTGTGAAATATCTTTTCTAAAATTCGGCCGTACCCTATAATACTATAACAGTAAAAAAAGATACATCAGGTACAAAAGGTTTGATTCTCGTCGAGAATCAAACAAAAATCGAGTGGGAGGGATATGCCCCTACGCCACTCTGTATCATCTAAACAAGAAAAGGAAGCTACAAAATCATCAACCGCATACCCGGTGACAAATGACAACAATTCAAATTAATGAAATTTTAAATTAATTTGAGAGTTTTAATCCTATTATGATTATAATTATTTACCTAGTGGTAATTAAAAAATTTGTTCTTAGTAGTAGTTGAACGTGTGCTTCATGAAATGAGAGTTGAGATTTATTTTAATTTTAAAAATTATTAGGTGTAATTAAAAATATTAAGTATGATTAGGAATATTAGGTATGAAAATTTCTATAAATATGTAACTATTTGATGTGGAATATAAGCTTAAAGTATTTTCATTCTATTGATCTTTTGAGGGAAAAATATCTTCAATCTCTTACGTGAATTTTTAAAAATGAGTTACTATCTTGTTAAACTTATATTTTCCTTTTTACTTCTCCTTTCTTTTTTTCAGTGTCAAGTTGGTATTAGAGCCAAGGTTGGGATAGTCGGTCGTTATTACATTAATGGACCCGATCCTGAATAACGTGACTTGAAGGATGCGAAGATCAAAGAACTAAGGAGACAAGTGCGACTTCTCCAGGAGGGTCTAGAATGCATAGAGGCTTTTCCGTCAATACAAACGCTAAACCTCCTTGTATCCTCCTATAAAATGAGTCTGTAAAACCAAAATAGAGCAGGTGCTTGCGGATGGCATTGTAGCCCAAAATTAACCTTCCATCTGCATATTCAAAAAAATCAAAAAATAAAAACCTTCCATCTGCAGTAATTAAGCATCAGGTTTCCCCTGCCTGAACTCAAACCTAGGCCTGTTATTGGAGGGATTTTGCTCGAAATCAAAAATTTCGAACCTGGCTCAAAATCTATTTGAAATCAAAATCAAGCATGAATCAAGCCGGCTCAAATCCCGATTCGAATCGGCTCATTATACTAGAAAAATATAAAAATTTTGTGTATCTAAGGAATCTAATTCTTAAGTCTTGGGAAAACAAGTTCTAATCTTCCTCCATTTTACTATATACTTGAATACTAATTTATAATCCCATTTCACATATATATAATTTTAAGTCATATCGAGTCATATTTTAAGCGAGTCAGGTCCAATTCGAATTGATCAATTCGAAATAAACTTTGAGCCAAAGGCTATAGCTCATGATTCGATTTAAAAATTTCTTAAAAATTTTGAGTTGATTCAAAAACTAATTGATTTCTGAGCAAGCTGTGATTTTCAAATATTTTTCACACCTCTACTCAAATCAGAAAAGAGTCTGACCTAATTACAGATTAAGAAGTCGAAGAAATTAATCCTAAATGCCTTTAGGCCTATACTTACTCCATGAGGATCGATCATGAACAGATTTTGGATTTATTCCCCTCATTTGCTCTCTCGAAAGAAGAATATTTAAGTGGATATACTTAGTTGAATAAGTATTTATTATTACAGCTGTGCTACCTAATTTATCTACCTCTTCTCTTTCACTTCTAGCTAGCATTAAAGAAATTTAAACAAGATATTGTTTTTGCATAGCCATTGCCCCAGTCTCGAGCTCGGAGGAAGCACACGATTGTGGTAGGTTTATAGACATAAGTATGATATAACATATACAAAAATGGACATAGACGTATGCATATTTATTTATTCATGTACTTATACCTACACACCTATACACATATAGTGTAGGCATGCATATGCATATATATATATATATATATTTGTATACTCGTATATAGGGATGTGCAAATATATCTGTGCAACTGAAAACCGATCTCATAACTGAACTGAACCGATTAATTCGAGTCAATTTGCGTTTGGTTTCAAATTTACTGGAACTGGATGATTCGGGTTAGTTCTTGGTTCTATTATTCGGGTAAATCAAATTTAAATTGAACTGAATTAATTATTGATTATGTTTATGTTGTATGATTAATTGGCCATAGTTCTTTAAAGTAAGAGTTGAGATTGACTATTTTTGTTTGAGTTGTAATGAATTCAAGATTGAAATTTATAATTTGAACTTGAGTTTGATTTGATATTAGGTTCTTCACTTCTTTGTTATTATATATTTTTGAACAGCAATATTACGGGCAATCATGTTTTAAGCTTGGAATAGGAATTGAACTGGGCACATGCAAGCCGAAAAATTTGGTTCTATTTCGGTTCCTAAAAGTATTATAGAATCAAGTATAGTTAGTTCGATTTTGGTTCCTTATGATAAAACCAAATCGAACCCTCCTACCCATATAGGAGTATACGCATATACGGGCATGCATGTCTATAAACATTGTACATGCATGTGCACGTATATTGGAAAGGGAACATCGATCCCAATTGCTATCATTTATACTAGTGGAACTCTGGCTCTCATACTACTAATTGTTAGAAGACGATAGATTGAAACTTTGATTGAATTAAGGGGAAGTAGAAACTTGTTTATTTGGAGGCTAGAGCTAACAACTCAAGACATATTTTTGACTTAAATTACATATAGCATAATTAATTGAACCTTTTGTATTTGTCAAACTCGCATGACAAACCAAAGAAGAAACTTCAGTCACAGTTCTGTGGGACCTAATTGTAAATTTTGAAAGTACTTTTATTTTTGTTTGATTTGATTTGAAATTTTGAGCAAACTTAGAAAGCAGTACTCTGAATTTAAAGTAAATTTAAAAGTTTAAGGGGTCTAATTATAATCTAACTCAAACCTCTAAGTATCTAGTTGTACTTGGTCCAATTCTTTGATCAGGCAAAATTATGAACTTTAAGCATCATTTGGTTCGAAGTATTTTTTTTTCTCAACACAAATTTCAACTATAAAATTTAATTTTATTCCATATTCAATATAAATATGAATATTAGAATTTAAAGTATTTTATATTTTACACACTTTCTAATATTAAAATAAATTTTTTTTCCATTAAATAATTTAAAATATAAAATTTTTTTCTCTTATTAAAAAAAAGAATCGAACCAAACAAGTCTTTAGAATCCCACCTAATTAATTAATTACTCGGTATATATATGATTTTGTGCAGGAAGCCTTCTTGGAAAAGCTAGATCATGATTTGTTTTCCTTGATTTTATTTAATTTTTTTAAATGTATTTTCGTATCATAATTGCAATGCTAGCAGCTGTCACTCTTTACTTCATTGCAAATTATTCTGCTTACGAACGCTCGAAGAACGCTTTGCATGCATGGTTTGTTGCAAGGTGTATCACGAACATGATTTTATGCAGTAAGTTTTTATTTACGAGATGGAATTGCATCCTGATGGTGAAATTGATCATGATTATTTTTTTAATTTTTTTTATTAAAAAATATAACTTTTTTTTTTGAGATATATATATATATATATATGATGAAAAATAAATTAATTAATTATTAGAATATAAAATAAAATTAATTGATATACTGAGAATTCTATAAATTATTTTATTTAAAAAAAAAAATAGTCATGACTAATTTGAACACTAATCAAATAAAGACTTTAAGTTCTTTTTTGTTAGCTCTAGAGGCATACGCATGGTTGTAATTAAGGTATCGAATTACCTGCAGTTGGGACGGTGCTCGCTGAAGAAACCTCGATTCTGGGAGAAGCCCGTTGAAGATCGATGCTTCAAGTAATCGGACAATATTGGAAAAATATATGACCCGGCGTCTTTGTAATATTGACATAAAAGAGACATAAAGCAGTGTTGGAGTACCCAAACCCATTCTAGCTGCAGTATCAAAGAGTTTTGAGATTTTTATGAAGAGCCGTTCACATGCCAAAGTTACTGCATGAAAGTCGCAGAAATTGTTACTAATTTGCAAGCTTGGCTGGGATGAAGTACTTACAGTACTGCATGGCAGACCTGTGGGATTATGTGAATTTCTGTAGAATGGCTGTTGATTCAGAAACTATATATTTGATGTTCTTAAGTTATGATCAATAGATATTCTGTACGTATGCATACATAACTTATGTCAAAATAATTAGAAAAGCTGGTACAGTCAATGGAGGAGCCTGAGATACGAGGGTCTGTTATAATCTTTTTCTCTCTTATAAGATAAAAAAATTTATCAACATAGTAAGTTCTTCTTAATTAAAATATCATAATAAGAGGTTCAAAAATTCTTGTTACAAGTGCAATAAAAAAAGTTCTATTAAGAAGTGTCACATAACTGTTTTACTTATACAAAAAATGACATAATAAAAATTTTTAAGTACGTTAGTAAGAGTTTTTTATGTTAAAGATGCCTAGTAAAAACATGATCGAGTGCAATAAAAGAATGTAATGTTGAATTTATAATTGTAAAAAAACAACCAAGCTTTTATCTTACTAGATAAAGTTGAGTATACGAATTCTATTAATTAATAAAATTTTATTTAACTCTAAGTATATAAGATTATTTGTTATATATAGTTTCTTATCATATATATTTTTTTGGTCTTCCTCTTCCTCTTTTATATGCGTAAGATCTAATAACTAAATTTTCTTTATTAAAGTTTCAATTGGTTTATGATTTATATGCCTAAATCATTTAAACAGACTCTCTCTGAGTTATCGGGACTCAAGTCCCAAATAAGAAATAATGAGGGTTTATGTTAATTTAACAGTCGACAATCAGTATGAAATTTATCAAAGCAAACCCGACATGAATCATTTAACATAAATTATAATTATAATTAATTAATTAAAAATATTATTATATATATTATAAGCTTTTCAGAGAAGTTACTGCACCCCCTAAGCGTAACATGTACCCGCCCTCTATTTGATTGGCTAAGTATCCAATTTAGAGGGCGTTTGGTTCAATATTATCTTGATATTATGTTATGTTATCTAGAGAAAGCAATTATTTGATTTAATGATATCTATAAATAATATTTTATTAAATTATAAAATTATTAGTCAAAAGATAACATCTAGATTACATAACATAACACTAAGATAATAACGAATCAAACGCCCTCTTAGATCATTTGCCATTTTCTAAACATCAAGAAATATAGCTTTTAATTGTAGATCAATGCATATATATAATAAAGACTGCTTATATTAATCCTTTTCTTAAGTGAAGCAGATACCGAATAGGGGACTACTGGTTTACGATGGCGGGATTAATGAAGGAGCTCAAGCCCAGGATTTCAGCTTTCTGTAAAGCAGCAACAAGACAAAATGGCTTTTCTTTTCTTAAAGCTGCAGCAATAGATAAGCCTGCGTAGGAGAGCCACAACAGCATACAAGGTTGGTAATTCACGAAGGATTGGACACTATTTCAATCTTGTATTAACATGTGAAAAAAATTGCTCTAAACTCGCTCATATTTTATTCGATTTGAAATCAACTCAATTTTCTTCTAGTTTGAAATACATTTGATCAAAATAAAATCGATTAAATTTATAATTGACTCGAGCAATATGTGTATAAACATAAATATTTAGAATTTTTTAAAGTATAATTGAGATAATATTAAAAATATTTTAAATAAAAGAGATGAAACTAAAAATATATGCATAGAATTTAAAAGTAAATTTATAATATTATATTTTAATATATTTAATATGAATAATAAATATTTTATAAAAAAATATAGTTTATAATTAGGCTTGATTTAACTTGAAATTGAAAGAACTTTAGCAGACTCAAATCGAATTCGACTTAAAATTAAAAATTTTAATTTTGAGTTGAGCCCGGCTCACTTGAAATCGACTAAAGCCAACCTTGGACGCAGGAAAATGCGCTCTGATACCAAAACTTATACGAAACAATGCTCTCGGATATCAAAATTGATGAAGAACGATGAGGGTAAGACAGCTAGGGTTTAGAGGATGGGAGAAAATATGAAAAAAGTGGTGGATAACTATAGCTTTCAAGATTCTCATCTAAGGTCGCCTATCTTTTTTCTGGGATATTGATTCGTTCTAGAATTTTTATGACACCAATCCATTCAAAAGTTAATTGCATACAAAACAAATTTCATTTCATCAAAGGCTCTCCAAATATGTATAGAATACAGCTTATTTATAGACAAATAAATTAAAATAAAAAAAATAAAAAAAATAAAAAAAATAAAAAAATGGAAATTACTACTCTAGATAATTATCCAAATGAAATGATTTCAACTGAATTTAATTAGAATTATCCAATATGATCAAATCTATATAAGATAAAATTAATTAATTTGAATAAATCTAATCAAGCGCAAGCTATGAGGTCTAATCTGAATTGTCCATCATCTGAATGTCCCCATCAACATGCATATTAATTATGTTTTTTATTTAATTGTTGTTAATTTGTAGAGTGGCATCCAATCATGACATAAATAATATATTTAATGAAAGTCATTAAGCTTCAAAATTATATCTTGTTTGGAGAGAGAGGAATGCAATCATGTAAATAATAATTATGAAAATAAGTTTTAAAATTTGTGATATATCATGTTCTTCGTTAATGAGGGCAGGAGAGGAGGGGACATCAAATTCACTCCCCCCTATAATTGTGTTATATATAGCTCACAAAATAGACGTGCCATAGCTCATGATGCCTATTGTCTTCTGTATGTCAATCCAAACACATACATGCGATTAGTGAAAATAGACGTGCCATAGCTCACATTTTCGATAAGAGATACAATTAAAGATCACAAATAAAACTGATTTGTTCTCTCTCATGTGTTGTAAGTCACAAAATTTGTTTCTTCGATTGCTTCTTCCAAGCATCATTTTTCTATAACTGGTTAGTGATCTAGGGAGTGACGGAATTTTAATTTCATTGAAGAAGGGACCAAGTGAGGGGTATGTCAATAAAAACTTAAAAATAGTGCATACTTAACTCACACTTCCGTGAAGTAGGAAGACAAGCAGAACTAATCCCTCATTTTGTTTTAACTCATGCTTTCACTTAGGAGAAAGCATTGGAAGAAGGACGAGGTTTTACTTTAAAACTCATGAAGCTCATGTTTTTGACGAGAGATAGAGGGAGAGAGAGAGAGAGAATGAGAAACAAAAATAATAATAATTTAAGATGATCTTATTTTACAGCTTGCATTTTCAGTAAGGGGAGTAGAGAGACGGGGAAGGATTATATTTAATTTTCATTTCTATCCATTCTTTAAAATTCATGTCATGGCTATATCACTCCTTCCAAGATCAGTGGAAATGAAAAAGAAATATTTTAAAACTCGTGTACTATATTCAAGTTGAATTTTAATATGGGAGGGAGGGGGTTAGAAAAGGAGGGAATTTATAATTAATGTCTCCAGTCTCCACCCTTCATGTAAATCATATTCGCATAGCTAATAAATTTAGTAAGATAGTGATCGGAGGGAGGGAGTGAATGAAAATACTTTATAACTCATGTTATAGCTAGCTCATATGTTTAGTGGAGGGAGAGAAAGATTGACCTCAGCATTAGATTGAGCTTATATTTTATAGTTCACATGTTCATTGAACAAAGGGGAATGGGGAGGCAGGGTTGGAGGAGTTGGGAATATGATCTCATTTGGCAACACAAAGCCTAGGATAATTTCCAAAACAGATCAAAATCACAAGCTACGCAGAAGATTCGATGTAAATCTCAGAATAAAGAAGAAGAAATAAGAGAACACCGATTTTATGTGGAAAACCCTAAATCTGGGGAAAAATCACGACCGCACTAGAAAATTTTCACTATTCTTCAAAAGATCTTCAGAGAGAGTACAAAGATCTCTCAATCTCACCCTCTCAAATCCTAAAATAGCTCACAATAAATCAGACTTAATTTAGATTGGATGTACATGAGGTATTTATAGAGAAATCTCATAACAAATATGAGATAAATGTGAAAACCTCATAACAGATGTAAAATCCCTATAACAAATATTTATTATGTTAACTATTTCTAATCTTCATGCTGTAGAAGATCCAGACTCCATAATCCTATCAATCTCCCACTTGGAGACTTGATCTTTGATGTATATAACTGGTACTCATCTTTTATGTGGTCAACTTCTTCAGCAATCTTCATCTTCATCTCTAATGCGCCATTGTCTTCTCTCAATCAACATGAAGACTGGGTTCTTCGTACCAATTTCTCCATAGAGATTACCTTGGTAAGTATGTCAGCTGAGTTCTTCATACCAAAAATTTTTACTAATGACAGCATCTCATCATAAATCAAACTCCTGATATAATAATATTTTAGTTGTATGTGCTTTGTTCTTGAGTGAAATACTGGATTATGAGCTAAACAAATAGTACTTTGACTATCACTGAATAGAACACTGTTATCCTGTTCTTTGCTTATCTCTTTCAGAAAACTTCTTAATCAAAATATTTCTTTCCCAGCCTCTGAGATAGCAACGTATTCAGCTTCCGTAGTTGATAGTGCAACACATTTTTGAAGCTTTGACATCTAACTAATAGCAGTTCCTCCAAGAGTAAAAATATACCCTGAGGTGCTCTTCCTATAATCTAGATCTCCACCAAGATCCGCATCTACATATTCCTCCAGCATGACTTTGTTTTTTTTTGTAGCAAAAAGCTATGCTTGCAGTTTCTTTGAGATATCTGAGCAATCATTTGACAGTTTCCCAATATTCTGAGCCGGATTTGCCATAAACCTGCTCACAACTCCCACTGCAAAAGCAATACCTGGTCTCGTACTAATCATGGCATACATAAGGCTACCGACCACTAATGTATATGGTACCATCGCCATGTGTTCTCATTCCTCATCTGTCTTTGGTAACTGTTCCTTTGCCAGTTTAAAATGAGCTCCTAATGGAGTACTTCTGGGCTTTGCATTCTTGACTCTAAATCTCTCAAGTACTTTATAAATGTACTTTTTCTGAGATAATTTAAGAGTTCCATCAGATTTGTCTCTTGTGATTCGCATCCCAAGAATTTGATTTGCAACACCCAAATCTTTAATCTCAAACTGCTCTGATAATTGTTGTTTCAATCTACAAATCTCCCTCATGCTCTTACTAGCAATGAGTATATCATTTATATATTACATTATCTTAACAACATGTGAAAATATCTCTGTATAATTAATACTTGCTTTCTGCTGAAAGCCTTTCACCACCAATTGTGCCTTATATCTCTTATTACCATCAGCTTCTTCCTTGATCCTGTATATCCACTTATTTTGAAGAGCTTTCTTCCCAGCTGGTAACAGAGATAACTCCCAAATTCTATTTTTCATCAGAGAATCAAACTCATCCTGCATGGCTGACTCCCACTTGACAGAATCTTTTACTTGCTTTGCTTCACTATAACACTCTGGTTCACCAGAATCAGTCAGCAGCAGATAATATAAAGATGGAGAATACCTCTGAGTAGGTTTTGGGATCCTACTCGTTTTCCTCAAGGTGGGTATTGGAGAAGTCACCTCTGGTCCAGATTCTTCCTTGGAATCAACAGTAGTAGGTTCAAGACTTGGAATGGTTCTATCTGGAGGTTGCATGATGTAAGGTACATTCCTGGACTCAAACGCAATTTAATTTCTATTGATCAGTTAGATAATATTGGGTACAGAACTATATTTGGGAATAGTTCTTGGAGGATTGTAAAGGGTGCTTTGGTTGTGGCAAGAGGAATACTATTGATGTTGCCAACACAGAAGAAAACTCAAAATTATAGCACTACAGACTTGGCCACATGAGTGAGAAGGAAATGAAAGTGATGGTGTCAAAAGGTTATCTACCAAAAATAAAATTTGTGGATATTGATCTTTGTGAAGACTATATTTTGAGCAAACATAAAAAGGTAAGCTTTACTAAGACTGTAAGAGATTTGCGTGCATACAAGCTAGAGTTAATCCATACAGATATTTAAGGACCTACGCCAGTTTATTTTCTTGGAGGATCTCGCTACTGTTTCTTTTATTGATGATTCTTCACGCAAGGTATGAGTTTACTTTTTAAAAAATAAATTGGATGTCTTCAGCACTTTTAAGAAGTAAAAAGCTGAAGTTGAAAACAAATGTGGTCTGAAAATCAAGTGCCTCAAATCAGATAATGGCGACGAGTATGACAGTAAAGAGTTCAAGATTTTCTGTGCAGAGAATGACATTAAGATGTTGAGGATAATACCAAACAAGGCATAACAGAATGGAGTTGTTGAGAGAATAAACAGAACTTTAAATGAATGTGCTAGAGCTATGAGGCTATATGCAGGTTTGCCTAAATCCTTCTGGGCAAAAGCAGTCAGTACATCAGTGTATTTGCTCAACAGAGGACCTTCAGTTCCACTGAATTTTAGTTTGCTAGAAGAGAAGTGGACAGGAAGGAAAGTTTATCTTACTTACTTAAGAGTCTTTGGCTGTCTCTCATATGTACATATTGATATAAAGAAGAGCAACAAGCTAGATGCTAAGGCTAAGAAATGCTACTTCATTGGCTATGGAGGTAATCAGTTTGGCTACAGATTCTGGGATGAATCAGGTAGAAAGATTATGAGAAGCAATGATGTCATATTTGATGAGAGCATTGTCTATAAGTCAAAGCTAGAATCTAGCAATACACCAAAGAAGAAAGTGAATAGAGCTGGAGGAAATTTCAAAAGCAGTTTTAGATGACCCTTTCTGCCACAGTTCCAGCATACTTTATCATTTGGAGGCCTCGATTTACTTCTTTCCTTAGATTTGGATCTGCCAGTCTGACTTTTCTGAAAACTTCTACTTCTGCCTCCATCCGTGTGCAAGATAGTTCCTGGAGATTCTCCAGATTCTCTTTTACGAATGTCCTCGCTAAGAATCAACTCTTGAATCTCCTGAAATTTTATCTTTTTTGACCAGATGAACTACTCACCGCTGTGACTGTAGTGCTCCAACTCTCTAGTAAAGAAGATAACAAAATAAGCACATTTACTTCATCGTCATAATTTATGTCAATCGAACTCAACTACGTTGTGATATTGAATTCATTGATGTGATCTGTGATAGAAGATCCTTCGGTCATCTTTAGATTGAATAGACGATGCATCAAATAAACTTTATTTGATGCCGAAGGCTTCTCATACATATTGCACAAAGCTTCATCAAACCCGATGTCGTCTTCTCGTTGACAATATTGAAAGTCACATTTCTTGCCAACGTAAGTCTGATCATCCCTAGCGCCTGGCGATCCATAAGATCCCATTCTTCTTGCTTCATCAATTCTGGCTTTTCACCCACTAAGGGTAAATATAACTTCTTTTGATAAAGCAAATCCTCTATCTGCATCTTCCAGAATCCAAAGTCCTTCCCGTCGAATCGATCAATCTTCACTTTTGCATCCTCCATCGCGTGCTCCCACTATTTCGATCAACCAAGCAATCTGAACTTGGCTCTGATACCAATTGTTGGGAATATGATCTCGCTTGGCAACACAAAGCCCAGGATAATTCCCAAAACAGATCGAAATCACAAGCTACTCAGAAGATCCGATGTAAATCTCAGAAGAAAGAAGAAGAAATAAGAGAACACTAATTTTATGTGGAAAATCCCAAATCTGGGGAAAACCCACGGCCGTACTAAAAAATTTTCATTATTCTTCAAAAGATCTTCAGAGAGAGTACAAAGATCTCTCAATCTCACCCTCTCAAATCCTAAAATAACTCACAATAAATCAGACTTAATTAAGATTAGACGTACATGAGGTATTTATAGAGAAATCTCATAACAAATATGAGATAAATGTGAAAACCTCGTAACAGATGTAAAATCCTTATAACAAATATTTGTTATGCCAACTATTTCCAATCTTCATGCTATGGAAGATCCAGACTCCATAATCCTATTAGGAGGTGAGGAGAAAAAGATAATTTAGAACTCATACAATAGCTTACAATTTGGATGGATCAGGAAGAATAGCTATTTCAATAAGAAGTGCAAAGTTCTATTATATGACTCAATCGTATGGTGCAAATGAAGATGAGAGGGTATTATTATCATTGCTTGCATCTTTTCATTTAAACCCATAAATCATGCTTCTAGTAAAGGATAAAGATAGAGCAAAATATTGTTATAAATATCTCCCTTCTGCCCTCTTTAAAATTTATGGTCCTTCACACTTGGGAGAGATCTTTAAACTGCTCATGTACTATAAACCCATGCAAGTTTCTATCGGTTAGGGTGCATGGGAGAGAGACAAAGTATCTTAAAATATATGTACTATAGTGCTTTTTACATGTTTAGCCTAAATGTTTTCAATGAGGTAATATGGAGGGATCAAATTTTTTTTTGAAAAAAAAAAAGAGTTCATCGATTTCTATGTATCTCATGCTTTTGTTGGAGGGAAAAGGAAGAGAAGGAATTGACCCTCACTCTGTATTTTCAATTGATGGATTTCAAGAGGAAGGGACATACTTTTGAAGAGAATAACACATTCTTCTATAAAATAGATAGGAAATTATTATTAATGTCCATCTCCAGGACTCCTTTAAAATTAGTCTAAGGTCTGACAGCCCACACTTTTTGGTAAGGGAATGAAGAGAGATGCTTTAACTTATGTGCAATAGCCCAAGTGTTTTATGGAGTAGATAGTGATAAAGAGAGAGAGAGTGGGAAGGAAGGAAAAAAAGTATCTTACAATACATAGCATGCTCATGTTTTCAAAGAAGATAGGAATTAATATTTTTTCGAACTTATTGATTATTATGTAGCTAGGAAAGAGAAAGAAAGAGAATTGATATTCTTGTCACCCTCAATCCGTCCTTTCGGTTAATGGATTGCAAGCGGGATCTGAGGGAGTGAGAGAGGATATATATTTATGCTAAAGTTTACCCTCATTGATAGGGAGAGGGACGTATTAGAAATGATTTAAAATTCATATAATATAGGTTACTATATTAGTGAGTGAGTGAGAGAGAGAGAGGGAGAGAGAGACTGAAATCAATAATAATGTAAAACTAATGTGATATGTCTTATGCTTCTACTGAGAAGAAGAGAGAGATGCTTAAAACTAATATGCTAAATCACAGTGATAGTGAGATATCAAATAATCTAATATTCATGCTGTATTTTCAACACTTTTAGTGAGGGAAGAAAGGGGGAGAGTATTATTGTTAATTTCATTTTTAAATTCATCTGCTCTAGCTCATGCTATTGGCGATCGAAAGGAAGGTCAAAAATTGGTACTAAAAGCCATGTATTATATATAACTCAAGCCCAGAGGTTCTGTTTGTCTAGCTAATTAATTTTAATTTGACATACTACATCACATATAAAATCTAATATTAAAAATTAACTATATTTTATATTATATACATAATTTAAAATAAAAAATTAACTTTATTTCACATCCTACACACATTAAAGTAATAAATAATTTTACTTCACTATTTTTAATTAAAAAATATATTCATCAAAATTTAACTTTAACCTTATTAAGATTAAACTTTACAGATGAACAAATAATGATGGAAATAGAGAATACTGAATGCAGGAAATTATTATTAATATGTTCATTCCTCCTTCAAAGTTCAAGTGCTATACTCAATTTCAGTGTAGGGAGGAAGGAGGGACAAAGAGAGAGGAATATACTAATAGGTATAGCTCACAATGTTAATGCAAAAAAAAAGGGATGAATACATCACCAAAATAATCTAAATTGTGTGCCAATGTGCATGATACATGCTTTCAATGAGGGAGAGAAAGGAGGGAATTATCATTAATAATGTCTCCCTCTTTCCTTTGAAACTCAAATGCACTTTCATATTTTCTATGTGAGAAGAAGAAGATAAGAGGAAGACAACAAAAACAAAGGTAAATTACACCTGAATTCTTAAATTTAAGATATAATAACACTCAAATTCACATTTTTAAACTTTTAACATTCGAATTCATAATTTTTAAATTATTAACATCTCAATTTTTTTGAATTTTTTTTCATTAAATTTTTTAAAACTCTAATTATATCTCATCCCTCTCTCTCTCTCTTTCTTTCAACGCAATGACGAAGAGAGGGAAGGATATAATTATAATTTAAAAACATTTAATAATAAAAATTATAAAAAAAAATCTAAATATTAAAATTTTTAAATCAAAAAATCGGATGTTAAAATTTTAAAAATATAAACTTGAGTGTTATTATATTCTAAACTTAAATACCTAGGTATAATTTTACCCCAAAAATAATTTAGCAGTAAAGATCTATAGATAGGCGCGTGGAAAGAGGAAGGGGCAAAAATTATCCTTAAAATGTCTCTCTTCCTTCCCCCTTCAGAAATTATATGTCAATCATAAGGAAATGAACCACTAAAAAGCTTTGAAATTCATGCGCAGAAATTAGAAGGAAGCCATCAAATTCACTCCAGCCCTCTTGTGCTTTTTGCACATGCAATGTTCTAATGATAGCAAAAGAGAAGAAGAAGAAGAAGAAGAAGAAGAAGAAGAAGAAGAGATATTTTCTTTTGCACGTTTACCCCGTTTGTTTACAAGTTGAAAATTAACCTGATTTAATTTTAACCAGATATATCACATCACACATAAAATTTAATATTAAAAATTAACTTTATTTCACATCCTACACACATTACTAAAATAATGACTAACTTATATCACATCCCTCACATATCCCAACATAATAACTAACTTTATATCACATCCCTCACATATCTCAATATAATAACTATATCTTTATCTAAATTTAATTTTAACTTTGTTAAATTTAACCTTACAAACAAACAGACTTAATGATTAAAAATTTACATCACGTTCCTAATGAAAATATTTTTACTTTTCATGTATTACTAAACTTTTCTAGTGCAATACTACAAAAGTTTTAAGCAAATAATCTTTCAACTCTTCGTACATGATGTCACATATTTCTTTTTTTAATTTTTAATAAGTTCAAAAGAAATAATTTTTTGAAAAGTGAAAAAAGAAATAATTTGAGCTACATAATAATCAATTAAATTATCTAAATGAGTATGACTTGATTTATTTATTTTTTTGAGTCACTATGGCTTGAATTTTTAATGACTCATCCATTTTCATGGTAACTCTTGTGTGAAAAAAAAATTAATTATAAAATAATATAATGCTATACTATGTATTACGACTTTGAAGACAACTAATATTTTTTATATGACACCGTTACCAATTAAACAAAATTAACTTTTTTTTATCTATAAATTATAATTAGATTCAAAATTTAATGTCATTCATAAAACTACAAAATATTTTTCTTTAAAGAATATTTGATTCAATGTTATTTTAATGTTATGTCATTTTAAGCAACATTTTTATAATTTTTTAAAAAAAAATTAAAAATAACACTAAACAAAATAATTATTATTTTTTAAATAACATAAAACCAAACACCCCATAATAAAATTGAGATTTTCAATCTAAACTCAACTTTTACATTAACTTGATACCAAACAATTCAAACTCTACATTACAAAATATTCAGCTCTATTTTTTTCTTCTTTCAGGACAACCATGTTGTGCAAACTAAAAACTGATAGATTGAAGTCCAGTCTATAAATTACACACTAATCTGACAAGCTAAAGAATCAACTACAAAAAGCGAAAACAATTCAGAAAAGAATGAACAAAAAAAAAATTATTCTCATAACAAACTTTGATTGATGCGGCGCAATAATTTAGAAAACTATTTCTCTGCATGATTTTTCAACTGCAAAACTCTCAGCAAGGCCTGTGGATGTAACAGAAGATTTCAATGGTAAGCTCAATCAAGATTCTTTATGTAAACAAACAAAAAAAAAAAGAAATATAACGTACTTGTTTAACCAGAGCGACTAAAATTGCATGATTCACGTTCAAGTAAATCACCCTCGACTTGAAATTGGCCTCTTTTTAATCAGGTTTTGATTCGAGACATAAAATTTTGCTCGAATTGAATCAATTTTCAAGTTGATTCAAACTCAAGTTACCAATTTTACTTCTTAAACTAAATACATATTATACATTACATAGATATAATTACTGACTCCACAAATGTGGATTAGGCATCTGACTAGAACTTGATTTCTTTCTCGTAAACCATATGTACAGTAAATCTATCTTAAATATAATATTTGTACACACATGAATACATACACACAATATATATATATACATATATTATTTATATGATGTTTCGATGTTACATTTCAGTCATCCATGTGACAAATCTTAAGAACTTAGATGATATGTATCCTTTAGAAATTACATCATATTCAATTGCTTCCCAATCTATCACAAAATATGTAGATGAAATGAGGGCTCAAATACATATTAGCAAGTTGAGTTTAGTTTTAATCTAAATCTAACTCAAATGAATTAGTTCGATGAAAATAAGATATAATTAATAAATAACACAATTACTCTAGCCTGTATTTAGATATACTTATCTATGCCCTCCTCTTTCCAAGTTTCTAGCTCACTGAATAAATAAAACGAAAAAAGACCAAAATCATTTCCTTCCTTACAATATGAACTCGATTAAGGTAGAGAAAAAGCGTAATCAATGTTTAACAAAAGTAGCACAATGTCACCCAAAGTAGAAAAAGCAGCAGAGTCATTAGCGTATGTGAGACCGTAAAAAATGATTAGTGAAAGTAGAACACAACAGCTTGCGAAAACTAAATTTTTTCTACTGTCATAACTCTGCTTGAAGCTCTACGTAATCTCAATCGCGTGAACCCAATGTTTCTCTTTTCATTAACCATCAAGTCTAAGTATCAATTGTTTTATTGCAGGGGCCTGACCGACTCATCTAATATTTTTTTCCTAAATATCGAATAAGTATCGGATAAGTATCAATTTTTTTCTAAAAAAAGAAAAATTGATGTCACATAGCACATCGAGTACGTATTAATAGAGTATCAAAAAATATTGATATCTGATACGAATACGATACAAATATGTTAGGCCTCATAAAGTGTAAATGCTTCATATGCTTATTCCTAGAGTGAGCTAAACAAACCTCAAAATGTGAGATTTTGCCTCCATATGAGGTTACACGTTAGAGCAGTGGAATTTCACTCCAGCTGGGCTTGCTAGGAGAATCAACTCCTTGAGATTAGGCCCTGGAAGCACTGTCCACGTCAAGGGATGTGCTTGCATTCACTAGGTGGAGGCTCAAGAGTGGCAATTCTGCAATAAAGTCAACTATGGCTCGGGGCTCAATAGTCATCTGTGAGATGAAGTTTATTTCGAACTCCCTCAATTCGGTGGACAACTGCAGGAGTCTACCTGACATCTCAAGATTGTTGATTATGTGTTGCAAGGGTCAATTTGTACTACATTAACTATAAGAGCCTAGAAATACAGTCTAAGCTTCTTGGCTATGATGATAAGTGCACAAGCAAGCTTCTTCAGGAAGAGATATCTTGTCTTCATATCTATCAAGACATGACTTACATAAAACACTAAACATTAGACATCGTCCTCTTCCCAGATGAAAGTGGTGGAGACAATTGTGCCCAAAGCTCCACGGTAGATGAAGAGGCTCTCCTTGGCCAGGGAGATTAACACTATTGCAATGTGATGTATTTCTTTGAGGACACAAAGGCCTCTTGACATTCCTGTGTCTACTTGACAAATATTTTTTTATAAAACTTTGAAAAATAATAGACGTCGCTCTTCGATTTAAATAAGATTTTCTTTTAAGACTGGCCACACGCCCGGTGTAGCAGTAAGCCTTCATATAATTGTTTGGGGACAACATCTTGAATTGATGAGACCTTATTCAGGTTGACTTCAATACTCATAGCAGATACCAAGTATCCTATAAACTTGTTAAAAGAAGCTCCGAATGTTGCATTTTATCTGGGTTCATCTTTATTATAAACTTCTCCAAGGTTGTTTACCCCCAAAAAGCTGAAAATTATGAAATGGTAAATTAATTTTAATTGAGTAAAATGAAATTTTCAGTAATTAATAAGTGATTAAATGACTCAAAAAATGGAGAAAATTCAAAAAAAATTCTAAAAATATCAAAATGCTCTAGAAAATTGAGAAAATTATATGCAATATGTTGGTATGAAGTTTGGCTTGTTTTCAACCCTAAAATATTTAAATTAAATCAAAGAACCTATGAAAAATAGTAAATAATTGATCTGAAACTTTGATCACTCAAATCACCCATCAGGTCAACTTAGAATAAGATGAAACTTAGTAGGGAGAGGTGTCTTCAGAAGGTGAACAAAACCCCTCAAAAACTTTTATTGTAGGACCTATATTTACCAAGTAATTGCTAAATAACCTGTTAACAAACCTGTGTCAAATTAAAGGACAATTGAATTAAATTGGAACTCTAAAATGGGTCAAAATCTAATTGACTACATATTGGATCTAATTCTGCCTTCAATTTGTATCATATGAATCTATAAACAAATCAATTCGGAGGCCAAAGTCTAGAGCAACTAGGTTAACCCAATAGTTAACACAATTGCACCTCTGTGCAACTAATGTACATTTGTGATGGAATTAAGACTCACTAGTGAGTGATTATACTAGATCAGATCACCTACAAATAGCAGGGTTTGTCGGATCTCTAGGCAAAGAGGAAAAGGATGTCGTTATGTTGCCGGAGTGCCGCCAGATCGCTTCCCATTTCATTGTGAGTCCAATTCACTCCAAATTCAGCGTGATTGCTTGCTCCGAGATCATTGGCGAGATCAAAAAGAAAATTAGGGGTTTCTCTAATCTCTCTTCTCAAGTAGTTTCGCCACACATAGGTGAGGTGAATAATCCTGGTCTCTCCCAACAATGCTAGTCGATCACTGATCTCACCTGGCTTTGCCAACGGATCCAAGACATTTTGATTCCCTGCCATTGCAGTGAAATCAGGGCTATTCAACAACGTCAGAGGGGTCATTTGGGTTCCCTGGTGTTGTTAGAATCAAGATTTAGCTACACTGAGAGTTAGATCTTGATCCTTAAAGGCTTGCAGATCTCTGATTGCCAAAAAGTGTCAAAGTAATCCACTCCATAAACTTGACTAAATCCTTTCCCTAGAAGACGTGCTTCATAGCAATCAACTATCCCATCAAGTTTGCGTAGAGAGTGAAATCCTATCTATATTTCAAGAAAATTTATTTGCAAGCAATTGGGGGAAATGCCGAATGGAGGACATATTGGATCCCAAGTTCTTTTATTGACCAAAGCTGACATCCCTGTACCCATGATCTGTTTCCACTCAGGAACCTACAGTGCCTTATGATATAACCTAAGTATGAACACAACAGATAAAGAAAAAGAAAAGGAACAAAATGCGGTGGAAAGATGACCAAAAATAAAAAATATATATATATAATAGGTGATTGGGGTATTGTCATTTACCTTTCTGCAGAGCTCCAGTTAAGTCTAAAATGGGAACAGTTCCCAAGGGGATCACCAGCACTGTAAATGGTTATGGCGGTGGATCATTGATCACCAAGAACGATGGGTAGATATGTAAAGGGAGATCATTATGTATGGTGCATTAGTGCAACAAGAGGCGAGGGAACAAAGCGAGTAGAATTAGTAAAATACTCCTGAGAGTAGTAGGGGATTGATTCACAGAAGGTAACATATTAAAAAACATAATCTTTCAATGAATTGGATAATAAGAATACTCTTTATGAGTGTAACCCAAAAAAAAAAACCAAATGGACCTAGAAGAAAGACAATACAGACACACCCAAAGACTATGAACAATCGAAATAGTGGTTCTGTGAATAAAGGATAGAATAAGAAGATTTATCACCAACACTAGGGGAATATTCTTTTGCTTAGGTTATGTTTAGTCAGATTAAAGTTGAACATAAATGGCATACATACACAAATCTAAATATTAAAATCAACAAAATTTCAAATTCTACACAAAACCTAATATTGAAATCAACGTTAATTCGCATCATTTACACATTTCAAAAATAAACAAAAAATAATAATTTTATTTCATATCATATACAAATCCCTGGATGAAAACCAATTTTAATTCAAAACAAAAAACTCTCATTAACTAACTTAAAGATAACTTGAATAAACCTAGAAGAGGATATATTGTCAGCAAGAAGCAAGATGTAAGAACAGCATCTCCTAAATAGGAATAAGGAATATTCATCTAAAACATTAAATGCCGGAAACATCAATCAAATGATGATACTTGCGCTCATCAATGTATAAGAGTAAGAATATTTGATGAATAATGCCATTGGAGGTATAGAAAGAAGTAAACTCAGATTGGTTTCATTTTGCAACAATATGAATATGGACAATTTAACACGAACTGATAAATGAATGTCTGTTTCTTCATAAAATACTTCACAGACAAACAATACATTAAAATATACAGCCAAGTGACTATAGTGGTCACTAACTCTAATGACAAATGGCAAAAACCTAAATAAGTCATAACTAGACTCAAGCCTCAAATGTTGGAGTAAATCATATCAAAAGAAGCCTTACTAGCAATAGTAGAAAATAATGGAAAAAAGATGCATCATAGTGTTTTCGAAACTCGCAAACATCACGAAAAAACTTATTCATAGACCCGAAAAGATGCACAAATCCCTTCAAACAACTCAATGAAGGATGACCAAGACAACAGTAGGACCAAGACAATAGTGCCACTAATAAGAATATAAAATGATTATAAAGAGGAAAGAGCAAGTGAGTATTGATTTGACAAGTAAAAAACTCCTACTTTAACAATGTCACAATTCATTCTCTTCATCTTTAGAATATGAAAAATATAGTAAGGGTAAATAGTAATTCACCAATTTTGAGTCATATGATGAATTGATAAAAAAATTTGTTGAGAATTGTAGTACATAAACAACTTTATAAATATGAGAAAACTTGACGATAAATGGATCCATTGCCACCGGGAGGGGACAATGCCATTAGCCATACTAACAGAAGGTAAAGAAGAGAAAAAAAAGAGAGGAGAATAAGTGTTAGTTATCAGAAATATGAAAAGAAGCATTAGTCTAATATCCATACCAGAAACAATAGTAATGGGTGCAAAACAAGATGAGAAAGCATGAGATGCAAATGAAGATGACTACGATAACTATAGTGAACGACCATGATGCTTCTGAGATATGGTCATGTTTGAAATTCGGCCGTAGCCTATAATACTATAACAGTAAAAAAAGATACATCAGGTACAAAAGGTTCGATTCTCGTCGAAAATCGCACAAAAATCGAGTGGGAGGGACATGCCCCTACGCCACTCTGTATCATCTAAACAAGAAAAAGAAGCTATAAAATCGACCGCTCTATTAGCGGCTCTGTATACATGAGAAATCCTATATGCCTTGAAGGCGCAAAAAAGGTCAGCAATCTGGGCCGTGATCTTGTCTGGAGGTTGTCCTCTGGCTGCCCGCTGAAGGTCAGCTATAGTGGTTGCTGAGTCGCCCTCTATCCAAATCTCATCCGCCGTAGTCGCCCACTCCTGGGCGGCTGTCACCGCAATGAGGGCTCCCCTCGCTTCTGCTATCGGAGTGGCATAAGTATAGAACTTAGAACCAATTGCTGCAAGAAAATTGCTTTGATGATCTCGAACAACTCCACCTGCGTCTGCCGCACCGTTCTGTTTAACGGAGCCATCGAAGTTCACCTTAATCCATCGTGGGGGTGGGGGATCCCAATGGGATGTAGAGGGGTAACAACAGCCTTCAAGGCTGTTGGGATCCCAGTTCCCCACGTTGGATGAAGGTTGTTCTTGGGCCTCGGTAAAATGAACAAGTGCAGTGATTACTCTAGGCAACGAGAAAGGGTTGTTGTGGACGCGACTGTTGCAAGCTCGCCAAGAGTGGTACAATGCAGCCACTGCTCGGATTGCCTGAGGATCAGATGGATTTCGTTGAACTCGTGTCTGCAAGTTGCTGAGAAAAATGTGCAATAGATGACCATCACAAGCTTGGGACGACGGAGATGTCGCTGCCGTATCAGCCACCAAAGTTGGTGGCGTGGGAGTGGCGTGTCCGGGAAGAGGTGCTGCTGTTACAGCAGCAGAATTAACTGCTGTAGCAGCAGCAGAATTAGATTCTGCTGCTGCTACAGCAGGTTCAGCTGCTGTTACAGCAGCAGGTTGTCTTGCTGTTGCAGCAGCAGAGTTGATTTCTGCTGCTGCCGCAGCTGGAATTGCTGCTGAGATATGGTCATGTTTGATTCAAGCACAAAGTGAGGTAAGATTGTTAATCTTTATTTCACATATCACACAAACTTTAATAAAATCATCTAATTTATTCCACATCCTACACAAAACTTAACATTAAAAATTAAATTTACTTCACATTTGCACATATTTAAAAAATCAATTCTATTGGACATCTTAAATAATATCAATATTAAAATTAGGGCTGCTTATTGGACCGGTTCAACTCAGAACCGGTCCAGTAAGAACCGGTTGAACCGGACCGGTTACAACCGGTTCCGGGCCGCAGAACTGGTCTGGACTGGTTCTGCATGTGCAGAACCGGTTATTCGGTTCTTTTTTTTTTTAAAAAAAAAAAGAAATTGGGGGCAGCGCCCGGGCGGCGCACGGGGGCGCTGCCCCCATGAACTGCGAGCTGCAGCTGGCAGATATTATATTAAAAAAAAAGCTTTTTTTAAATTGAACGGTCATTTGACCGTTGCAATTTACAAATGATCAAATGACCGTTTTAAGGTCATTTTAGACTTTTTAACATGTATTGAACTTTCTATAAATAGTGAAATTTCTGTGACGATAATTCCTACAATTTTCATCAATTTTTTCTGTTCTTCTGCTCTGTGAAAAAATCTGTAAACACGTTTTAATGGCTTCCCAACGTCGATTCTGTGGCATTTCTTCCTCAAGTCGCCAAGGGAATGTTGATCCGAAGTACGTTCCAGAACTCGATCGTCTTCCTGCACTCGGTGAGAACTTTGACGAAACTTTAGAACCTGATCTCGATCTATCTACGGAACATGATCCTAAGGCAAGTGGAGATGTTGGCACCGGCACTGACCAATCAACTCAATCTTCAAGTATTTCTAATAAGTCTCGGAGAAAACGCAGTAAGGTATGGGAGTTTTTTGATTTACAAATTAAACCGAATAGCAATTCGGAGAGACCTGAATATGTCGCTATTTGTAAAATTTATAAAAAATAATATTCATACAAACAAGGTGGTACTAGTGGTGGGACTGGTACATTTAAGAAACACCTAATCAGATTTCATAAGTTTGACGAAAAAACTTGCCAACCTACTACTATAGAGCCAACCCAAACATAACTCAATCAACAGAGTGGATCTATGCCGTGGGCTTTTAGAAATGATAAAGCACGTCGAGGTTTAGTTCGATTTGTAGTACGAACCGAACAGTCATTTACTATATGTGAAAAAGAGAGATTTTTAAAATATATTGTTCAATATTTACAGCCTCAATATACCCGTATTTCTAAGCATACACTTAAAAAAGATTGTATGTCAATGTACGAAGAATATAGAAAATCTCTTATTCAACACCTCAGTAATATTAGTTATAGGGTTAGTTTAACATCCGATATTTGAACTAGTATTAGTGACGCGAGTTATTTAGTTGTTACTTCTCATTAGATCGATAGACAATGATGAATGCAGAAACGGATATTATCTTTAGTTGTATTAGATGAGGCCCATACGGGTTCAACCATTTTTTCTTACATTCGCAATATTTGTAAAATTTATGGTACAGAAAATAAAATTTTTAGTATTACTTTGGATAATGCCTCGAATAATAATTCTGCAGTTAATTTTTTACAGCAATTTTTAAGGCCTCCGCTTTATGGTTCTCTTTTTTATGTTAAATGTGCATGTCACATCATTAATTTATGTATTTCTAGTGCTTTTAATTTCGAACATTTAATTATCAATAAATTTAAGCATGTTACCAAATAGATTCGTTTAAATTCAAATGTTAGGCATGAATAGAAACGTATTTGCGTAAGTGCCGGAATAAATTATGTAAAATCTCCATTACCTGTAGAAATTAGATGGAATTCACTTCATCGTTTATTCGAATCACTTTTACAGTACGAAAATTTGCTAACTGCTTTTTATAATTCATATACACTTAATCATGACCTTCAATTATATTCTTATGATTGGATTTTTTTTTAAAAAAAATTTGAACTATTATTCATTTTTAAGGAGTCTACTGAAAGCTTTTCAGGTTGTTATTATCCAACTTCACCTATTTTTCTGTCTTATATTTTTCAAATATTTCAAAAAATTTTAGAGTTTAGATCAGATCTAATTCTGAAAACTTTTATTGCTAACATGGAATTAAAATTTAGAAAATATTGGGAAAAAATTTCACTTTTATGTTTAATAGCTGCTATTCTTGATCCTCATCAGGGGATCGAAACTATTGAAATTTTTTACGCGGAATATTCTGATTTTTTGGGGAGTAATACTGATGCCGAAAAAGCATCAGTTTTTACATCTCTCCAAGAGTTGTTTTCTCTTTATTACAGTGAGCAGGTTGCGAGCAGGAATGTGGAACGTGTAGAAATTCAAACAGGAATACAGAAAAAGCCCGGCATTTTCAACGTTCTTAGGTCGGCGCCAGCAAAAAGATCTGTTGCTACAGATAAAGGAAAAACAACTGTTGGAGAGCAATCTACACCACAGAGTCAAGCCCCTACAAATTTGAACGAGTTGCAGTTCTATTTACATCTCAGGGAGAAATTTGATGATGATATGAGCTTATTGGAGTGGTGGAAAAGCTCATCAAAACAATATCCCGTTCTATCTGCTTTGGCACGAGATGTTCTAGCAGCCCAAGCTTCAACTATAGCTCCTGAATCAGCCTTTTTCACCACAGAAAAAATAGTAGGAGATTACAGAAGTAGTTTATCTCCTGCAACCCTTTGCATGCTTACCTGTCTACAGGATTGGTTCGCTGCTGAGTCCCGAAATCAACAATATAATTTCGTGGACGAATTTAAGAATAATAGTTCAGAAGAAGAGGAGTACTCGAGAAGAATTCTTTATAATTACGATGAATAATTTTTTTTATGTGAAATATTTGTACGAACTGTAATTATTTTTTATAAATATTTTCGTTAATATTAATAAAATTTCTTAGAATTTTTTTATATTAATTTTGTCAAAAATATTACAAAATATATAATTTTTTTATAAAATACATAAAAAAATATATATTTTTAAATAAATTTACCCGATTGACCCTACCCGACCCAAATATATGGATCCGAACCGGACTCGGACCGGATTCAAGGTAAGCTAACCGGTTCCGGACCGGATCCGAAACCGGTTGGAACCGGACAGGACCGGTTCCAGGTCCAAGTGGACCTGAAACCGGTAGGACCGGACCGGCTCCCGGACCGGAGCCGGTCCGGTCCAGTAACCAGGTCTAATTAAAATATTGACATTGTTAATATTTATTTCACATCCAAAACAAACTTCAATATAAATATCTTTATTGTTAACTTTTATTTCAGATCCAACACAAACTTCAAGAATATTATTAATTTTTATTTCACATCTAACACAAACTTCAATATAAGCATCTACTTTATTTCACATCATACACAAATCTTAAAATTAAAAATTAAATTTGTTTCACACCCAACACATTTTAAAAAATTAAATTCCATTTCATATCCTAAAAAAATAACAATACTAAAATATGTTATTTTATATTATACACAAATACTAATATATTTTCTCTATCCTAAAAATAACACCCCAACCAAACAAGAACATAACAATTAAAAAAGGATGAAGGACCAACAAGAGGTTGAGCTGTAGAAGATAACACATGTTGTGCACCATTCCAAAAATCCAATCTTCCCCAACAATGATCAAATGGATGATCAGCTCTCCCACAATGTGAACATGAAGAGAATGAGTTTCTACCATGGAGCCTCTACAACCACCTATAGAAGTGACATCTTCAGTAGAGTATGGAAATAGATAATAAATTAGGAAGCTATGTCACATGTAGAACACAAGACAAGGCCGAGACAATATTAAGTATTCTGCTGTCTTGTGAGCTAAGCCAGACTGACTAAAGAGTTGTGTGTAGTCCAGATATAAACTTGCCTACAAAAACATCACTATTCTGCTTTTGGAACTCTGTTGGGTCTATAAAGGGACCGTATTGCTACAATTAAAGCCACTTACCTTTTGTGGTATAGCAGTCCAGCATAAACAGATCTCCTTGCTAAAGTGAGAACTCAAAATAAAATGAAAAGAGACACTGGATCCTTGAAAGTAGAACACCTCAAATGCTTTTTGTTACCTCTTGAAGAATGACTACAGAGGTAATGGAAGGTTTCCAACTATCTAGAAGCCATGTTAGAATAATGGAGTCAGAAGCTTGTACAAGAACTTGGTAGTGTCCATAATATTTGAAGGAGGAGAATCTATGTGGGATAGTTTTTCATGAAATTCCACTAAAAATCTAAAGGCACGAGATTGTAGGAGATAATTAGAATTATTTAACCTGATGGTAGTTCCAATTGCAGAGTGTGTCCATCAAAACAAAAAAAATTGTAAAGCGCATCTTTCGTGGACTTGTTATTGTAGTAGTGAGTAAAAGCCATTAATAGTGCTAGAGAGAAAACTGAAGAACGCTTCTATCTTTAATCAAGCATGAGCACCCAATAGATTAACTCTTTTGTTATTCTAAAGAAAGTTTATCAAAATTCTTAAAAAGAGAAGGAAAAAATAGATCTCAGTGTTTATAGAAGGATAAGATAAGAAAAGAAGTATATTCAAACACATCCTAAAGAGGAAAGAGGTGACAAGTTTTCCAGAGCAGAAAGAGACCTAGAGATGTGCAGGAGGACAGTGAAGGGGCTATCGGTTTGCAGTCATGGTGAAGATATTAGAATAATGGTATACGATGAAAAACGCACTCTAATATCATGTAGAAAATAACCGCACTAACAAAATTGATTGGAGTAAGTTCAATAGTACGAAACTCATCCTAATTATAATATACGAGGTGAGTACAATATGAAAACTTCAAATAAGAAAATTAGTAAATTAATAAACTTTAAAAAAAAAAACTTTATAAACAAGAGGATAATATAGGAAACAAAATATTAGAGAAACAAGAAAATAATCTTGGATACTTAAATAGGACCCTTAAGATTTCTATAACATTCCTTAACACTATTATCCATCTATTGCTCGTATATTAAACTTATTTCAAATATATTATGTCCAAAGATCTCTAGACTAGTTAGAATGGTGATTAAGTATGTGTCATACGAGCAATACTATACATAGGTCTGCAACGGTATGACCGTAAGAACGGGCCAATTCTGATATAGTGTTACTAGTTGGTTGGTATTCCTGAGAATGTAGATAGACTATTAGCTCAACTTATAAGAAACCCACAATATTTTATAGTGTCCAAATAGCGTAATTGAAATTTCTGAGTGGCTTCAGATATCACTTAGGTACATAGACTTGAGTGCATTTGAGCAATTAATAGTTTTTGTTTTTCCTTGGTGGTAATTCAGCAACGAATTTAGATGCACTGATGCAAAAGAAGTTTAATAGAGAAGTTTAAAGAGAGAAAGAAAAACCTACATTTGATTTTTATTGATTTAGAAAAAGCTTATGATAAAGTCTCAAGAGATGTACTTTTGAGAGTTTTAAAAAAGAAATAGATTTGCACTGCTTATATTCAAGTTATTAAAGACATGTATAAAGGAGGTGTTACCTGTGTTCGGACACAAGGAGGTTTAACTAAGGATTTTTCTATTATAGTTGGATTACACCAAGGCTCAGCTTTAAGTCCGTATCTTTTTGCTTTGATTATGGAAGTTATGACTGGACATATCCAAGATGAAGTGCCTTGGTGTATGCTCTTCGCAGATGATATTGTCCTTGTTGAGAAAACTAAAGAGGAAGCTAAAGCGAAACTAGAGCTTTGGAGGAATGCTCTAGAGTCTAAAGGTTTTCATCTCAGTAGATCAAAAACTGAATATATGGAGTGCACATTTAGTCAAGAAAGAAATACTTATATTGGAGATGTGGCAATTGGTGATCAAATTGTCAAGAAGAGTGAGGGCTTTAGATATTTTGGATCAATTATACAAAATGATGGCGAAATAGATAATGACGTTATTAGCAGGATTCAAGCAAGATGGGTAAAATGGAGAAATGCTTCTGATGTGTTGTGCGATAGAAAAATCTCATTCAGAATCAATGGTAAATTTTATAAAACTGTAGTAAGACCAGCGATGATATATGGTGCAGAATGCTAGCCTGGAAAGAGGAAACATACAAATAAAATAAATATTGCAGAAATGAGGATGTTAAGGTGGATGTGTGGATATACACGAAAGGATAGAATGAAAAATGAGTATATCCGAAAGAAAATTGGTGTTGCACTAATTGAGGATAAAGTTAGAGAAAGTCGGTTTAGATGGTTTGGACATCTAAATCGTAGGCCGATTGAAGCTCCAGTTAGAAAAATTGAGTTATTGGATTTTGCACATGTACAAAAAGGAAGAGGAAGACCAAAGAAGACATGGCAAGAAACTATAAGGAGTGATCTTAGTTACTTAGACTTAGATAAGAATTTGGTAACTAATAGGGCGCAATGGAAATAAAGGATTCATGTAGCCGACCCCACCTAGTGGGATTAAGGCTTGGTTGTTGTTGTTGTTGTTGTGGTCCTTTCATCATCTGTAACATTGATATTTATATTTTACCCTTGCATTGATGATACAGGTACGATCGCATTAGGTTAATCTCAAACTACCAATGAAGTATTTTGTGGCTAGCTGGGGATTTAATGGTTCTTTGATCGATCAACCGATTGATCAATGACCTTCGAGCAATAGTTGATCGATTAAGGCTGTTTGAAATATGATCGTTAAGTTTCTAATATCTATATGTTTGATCAATCAGTTGATCGATCAAAAACAACTAATAGGTTAGTTTTTATTAGTCATTGGAGACTTTTTCTATTAAATAGTTAAGAGATTTTGGAATATATTAATAATCTTCGAAGCAATTAAGTGAACCCCACTAGCTGAAAATCGATCCAATATATGTGAAAAATTAAATGTTTATTAAGCAACAATTATTAAGTGATTAAGAAGAGATTAAATGATCAAGTGCTCATTTGGTTATCTATGCTCTTCAAATTTTTCAAGTGCAATCCTAGAAAGAAGAAAGATTAGTTCTCTTATTCTAATTGTATATCCTTATATTATTTTTAGATTTGATTGTTCTCTTGTTTGTAATTAGTGGTAAGTTCCTCTAGTTGGGATCTAAAAAAGGTTTAGTTTTAGGCACTGTCGCCTTAAGACAAAAGAGTGATTAGATTGTACGAGCTTCTCCGCCTTTAATTAAAGGAGTATTTAGTAGATAGTTACATAATTTGTTGTTTGACCGAGGATATAAATAGCAAAAGGTATCGAATTTCATTAAATTCTTGTGTATTTTATCTATATGTTCTTATTTACATAAGTGCACATTTTATTATTGTTTCTACTTGTATTCACTATTCATATTATTACTAACTTATTTTTGAAGCTAATTGTATTATAATTAAATTAAATTAAATTTTAATTAGGTTCTATTCACCCTCTCTCTAGACCTATACCTACATCATACACTAAATGCAATAATCTCAAGAGACAATTGCATATACAATACTCATTATCTCCTAAATTATTTTAATGCTAAAAACTAAATCATAAACTATTAAACTTAAAAGGGATAATTCTATTTAAGCTCCTGAGGTTTGCTTACTTGGACATAAAAGTTGATAAATCTCAAAATACATCATTCAAGTCCACAAATAATATTATATGAGACATCGTGGTCCCTCCGTGATAGAATCTGTTATGTAATGTAAAAATAATAAAAATACCCTTCCTTAATATATTAATTTTCAAAATATGTCATTGAAGTCGCCGCCTGCGCTGGCCGCCCGCTAGCGGTTGCCTGAGTGCATGGCCGCGTGCAGGCGGACCGCGNCAGGGCCGCATGCGAACACCCGCGCCAGGGTGTCTGCACGTGAGGCAGCGCGCTGCGGCGACTCGTGTGAGGACGTTGCGACCGCGCGCTGTCGGCCGCGCACAGGCGGCCTATTCGCCGACGCATTGCGTGTGAGGGTAAAATCATAATTGAAAAGATATTTAATTTAGTTTTTTGATAAAATAATAATATTTTAAACAGAAAACGTTATGTTAGACCTAATTAAAAGCTTTTTAAAAATAATTAGGGCTCTGGTAAACTATATAGTAATTATTGTGGACTTAAACGATATATTTTGAAGTTTGTGGACCTGGACGACAATTAGACAAATCTGAGGTGTCTAAGTGGGATTATCCCAACTTAAAAACATAAACTATTAAAATACTAAATTTTTTATTTTCATGAATTAATTATATATATAACCTACTTCAAACTCAATTTAATGAAATACAAATATTTATTATAGATTTATGAATAATATATAATATGATAGTATTGATAGGAATGCAACACTAATTTATTTCATATGAATTATGTAATTCTGTCAAGCTTTGATTTCTTGTATGTAATTATTTTTTGATTTTTATTTTATGGCAAAAGCGCAGGGAGTAGCTACATTAGCAAACACTATTGTCATCTGCGCTATTTACGTATTTCAAGTCTTGACTCTTAAGTGACCCGTGCACCATTTTTATGGGTTGTTTGCATTGTGCCTTGAGTTTAATTACCTTGCTTAAGCAAAATGTGTGAAATGGTGTGAATGTGTAACATCCCGTGATCTCATTATAGAAGTATTATCCGCTTTGACTCTAAGAAGATTGCGTGATTTGAGCACTTTTCAGGAGGTCATCTATCCTAGTGCTACTCTAGCCCATACTTAACTACAGAGTTTTCCATTATTGGCTTTACGGTTTTGGCCCAAAAAATATTTTTACCATTTGAAATCACATTATCTACTTATACAATTCAGGATCTCTCTCTTTTCGATATGTGACGATTCATTTCTGTGCCCCTCTCACCACTCATTACTCGGCCTAAAAGCCTGCCAGTAGTCGCACTTTGCCTTAGTGATTCATTTCTCTTAGGACATCACCCGGCATCACTCCCCGCCCTCTTCGGCCACGGGCGTCACAGTCTTGACATTTATAAAGTGAAATTATCTATTTATATAATATTTAATATTTTTTTAAATAATTATGCGTAATATAATTTTGTAGTATGCTCCTTGGAATTTATATAATATAAAGTTGTTAGGATACAAATGAAAAAGCATTCAATATTAGATATTTAATGCAAGTTATGATATTAATATACAATTTATGATTCTTAACCATTGAAATAGTTTTTTAAGTTAATAGGTATCTATCAATTATATATTGGGCCCAACTTAAGCTCTCCCATGATAACTCTCCTAATAAGTAGTATTAGAGTTAATGGTTCAGCTGGGCCTTCTGTAGATCAAGTGGTCCATAGAGATTATTATACTCTCATGAGTCTTGCTTTCTTTACTATGGCTGAGAAATTATAAAAGCAAGTGACTCTCACTGTGGCTCTAAATAATTAAGTGGTCTCTTAAGAAGCATACACTTGAATGACCTATAAAATAAAGAAAGATTGAATATGGATGAATTCTCATGAAAAGAAAAGATTTATTAGAATGCACATAGAGAATTGTCCCATTAATTTGGTTAGTATTTTAAGAGTATATTCTCGATTGATTCTATCAATTGAAAATATTTTGATTTATTCTTGCAGGTGAAAACCATTTTATTGATTTGGCAAGAGAAATTTCTCTTATTAATTTCGAGATAATGACGTATAGACATATAGTTCTATATTGGCATATATATTGATAATTATAACGATCTTCATAAATATTTGCCCAATTTTTATTGTGAAGTCTGTGGATGATTAAATTGAAATATCAAATTGAACTTGTATGTTTTACTTGAGTCTAAAATATATTTTTTTGGTGCATCTTTTGTACTTTTATTTGTATATATTTACCTACTAATTAAGTTTGCCTTTCAAATTTACTCTATTATTTTTCAAATTCTACTCAGCCTACTAGAAGATCTAGCCGAATATGAGAATATATCCGAATTTGAAAAATTCATTGAAGATATACAAGCTAAACTTAATCTACTTTAATAATAGTTTAAATATATCTAATTAGACATTTTATATTTTCAGTGGACTAATAAGTCTGTATTTTTCTTTGAGAATGTAGTTTTTAACATTAGAATATTTGAAATTTGATTACTTTATTTCATATTATGAAAACTTTTTAGATTGATATAATCTTATTACTATAGTAATATGTAACAACATAAATTAGCATTTGAATCATCATCACCATATCTTATGTTATTGGTGTTAATACGTGGTTCCAGCGCTGCATCCCTACCGCACACGTGGTGCCTAGCTGGCATTTAGCCTTTATTTATTTACTAATCTATTTATCTATTCTCACAGGTTTCAAACCCCAGTCAAACCTCGGACACGAGGGTTCAACCAAGCCTCGTCCACGACGAGCCAAGACCATCCCTGATAACATCGATGAAGAAGTTACAAAGCGGTGCCTGTCACAATCAGCTTGGCCCGACCGCACCGTTTCCCGTACAAAGCCTTCTTTCCAAGACACGCAAATCAAAGGTCCGCATGCTCCAACTGTCATAAATCCCTAGAAGCAGTACCAATATTAAAAGTTAGCATCCTCCTTTTGCTGCTTTTGGTCCCTCCGGCGGCCGACAAGCGGCGCGAGCTCAAAGCTTGTTCACCTCCTTTCCCCTAAGTCAAAACCCTCCTCCCTATAAATAGGATCAGCGGCAAGGCAAGGAAAAGGATCCACTTCTCCAAGGTCAGAGGCAGTAATTTTGCCCCCTTGGATCAAAGTGAAGGCTAATCCTTCCCATGCCCGCTTGATCTCATCTAACCTCTCCTTTCTACAAGGTAAGCTTGTTTTGTAGGTTTTCACAGCCGCCGCAGACCTCTTCGCGATAATGGCCTCCTGGTCCCCGGCGACTTTGTCCAATTTCTCCCGCAGAGCCTTATTATCAGCCTTCAGTGCACTCATTGCAGATTTATAAACTGCAAACTCTTCTTGTAGCTTAGCCTTCTCCTCTTGAACGGCGTCAAGTTGAGAAGACTTCACGGCAAGCTACACTCTCAAGATCTCAATTTCTTCACCCCTTTGATGAAGCTGACGACTTTATTCCAGTACTTGCTCCTCTGTCCTCAGGGTCCTGTTCAAAGCCAACGGCAAGCGAGCAAGAATCTGCAACAAAAACAGAGTTAGCTCACGAGAACAAATGGGAGAGAAGGCCTGAGAGAGAATCCTTACCGCGGCTACCCTATTAGCGAAGCCTGAATAGAGCTCTGGCGTCGAGGTCCTCTCCAACTTCTCCTCCAATCCTTTTGACACCAGGCCGTTTTCCAGGGCCAGACCTACTTCTCATCGGTAGACGCCGTCTTGGTTCGCGGACGGCAAGGAGATGACGGTCAACCTTCTCTGATCTTCCTTTGTTCTCTCAGAATTCTCTCTTTTTTGGTGTTTTTTGGGATCCTCTACATCTTACGTTAATAATTAGTAATTACAATATAAAAAAATTGGATGTGACAAAATTAAAGAAAAGTGAGGCCTCAGTTATTTGAGAATGTATTGGTGATGGAGCAATAATACATTCTTCATTCTATCAAAAATAAATAAAATAAAATAAAAAATAATGATTTTTCAATGAAAGGACCTAAATGAAACTCCTTGCATACTTCGAGGGCTAAGATGTATTAATTCAAACATTAGCATCCAATTTGTAATTTTGGGTCTCCATTCTCCTACAACATTTCTTTACATGATTTAATTGGGGAGACTCGAAGTTGAGAAGGAATCAGTAAAGAAGTCTTGATAAAAATAAATAAATAAATAAATAAATAAAAGAAAAAAAATGTAGTCCTCCATTAATTTATTGATGCTATGGCGTAGTTCCTCTCTCCTTTTCCTCCTCTACTCCGCTAAATATAACAAGGGAAGGGAATCAACGGTAGCAATCCCAATCGGCTCGATGATGAAGCGGGAGCATGTAGAGAGTGGAGGCGGAAGGGGTTACAATCCTCCGGCGCAGTCGGAGGTGGAGTGGAAGGGGAAGATGAGGGGGACGCAGGACGAGACTGACACCGGGATGGATGAGTTGCTGGCGGCCCTCGGCTACAAGGTGAAGAGCTCGGACATGGCGGAGGTGGCGCAGAAGCTGGAGCAGCTGGAGATGGCGATGGGGAGCAGCGCGGCGCCGGATGATGTGCTGCTTAACCACCTCGCCTCCGACACCGTGCACTACAATCCTTCGGATTTGTCCAACTGGCTGGAGAGCATGCTCTCCGAACTCAGCCCGCCGCCTCCACCGCTGCCGACAGCGGAGATTCACAGATCCAGCGGCTTTGATCTGCCGCCAGCCGCCATCTCTGCACACTCATCACCTGCCGAAACCCTGGGCTCCACTGATTCATCCGGCGTTACCTCCGTCGACTTCCCTTCTCTACCAACCCACAAACTCCCCCCTGATTTTGCTCATTGTCCTGTAAACGGCGGTGGCAACCGCGACGATTACGGATCGGATCTGCGCCAGATGGAGAGTCGATCCAGGGATCATAAGCGGATGAGAACCTCCTCTTCTTCGTCCTCTTCCAGAGGCGGATCTGGAGGCAGCGTGCTTGCTCCGGCGGCGCCGGCGATCGGATGTGTTTCAACCTCCGGCTGCGGTGCAGAGGTCTCATCAGCGAAGCCGGTGGTGATGGTGGACACGCAGGAGGCAGGAATCCGGCTTGTCCACGCCCTAATGGCCTGCGCCGAGGCGGTGCAGGAGGAGAATTACGAGGTAGCGGACATCATCGTCAATCAAATCTCGATGCTAGCCCCATCCCAAGGAGGCGCGATGCGTAAGGTCGCCGGATTCTTCGCCGAGGCTCTCGCCCGCCGGATCTACCGCCTCTACCCTCGGCCCGACTGCTCTCTTGGTTCGGCCTTCTCCGATATCCTTCAGATGCACTTCTACGAGAGCTGCCCCTACCTCAAATTCGCCCACTTCACTGCTAATCAGGCCATTCTTGAGGCCTTCGCCGGCTGCCGCCGCGTTCACGTCATCGATTTCAGTATGAAACAGGGGATGCAGTGGCCAGCACTGATGCAGGCTCTCGCCCTCCGTCCCGGCGGCCCGCCGTCCTTCCGCCTGACCGGATTCGGCCCTCTCCAGCCCGACAACACGGATGCCCTGCAACAGGTCGGCTGGAGACTCGCCCAACTCGCCGACACCATCCATGTCGACTTCGAATACCGCGGCTTTGTCGCCAACAGCCTCACCGACCTCGAGCCCTACATGCTGGAGCCCGACGATGGGGAGGTGGTTGCGGTCAACTCGGTCTTGGAGTTCCACCGTCTCCTTGCCCAGCCTGGTGCGTTTGAGAAGGTTCTCGCCACCGTAAAAGCCGTGAAGCCTCGCATCGTGACCATCGTCGAGCAGGAAGCAAACCACAACGGTTCTTCGTTCACGGAACGCTTCACTGAAGCGCTCCACTACTACTCCACCATGTTCGATTCCCTGGAGGGCGGCTTCGGAGGTGGCGAACAGCAGGATCAGCTGATGTCGGAGGTCTACCTCGGCCGGCAGATCTGCAACGTGGTGGCTTGCGAGGGAGCGCAGCGGACGGAGCGCCACGAGACGCTGGAGCAGTGGAGGGGACGGCTGGCTGGTGCGGGATTCGCCGCCGTACATCTCGGATCCAACGCCTTCAAGCAGGCCAGCATGCTCCTCGCCCTCTTCGCCGGCGGCGATGGCTACCGCGTCGAGGAGAAGGAAGGGTGTCTAACCCTCGGCTGGCAAACTCGTCCGCTCATTGCCACCTCGGCCTGGCGACTCGCCGGCGATGCCCTGTAGCACGACCTCTCCTGCTCTCGCTCTCTTGAAATCTCAGCCGTCGGGATGAGTCGTGGTTTTCCGGCCCGGCCCGGCCCGGCCCGGTCCGGTCCGGCCCAGTGGGCCGTTTTTGAGGGTGGTGGAGGAACCGGTTCACATGATTCGATGCGCCACCCGGCAGGCACGGCTCGGTTCCTCCTTTTTCAGCTTTTAATTGCGAGTTTCCGTTTTCAGAAGTCAAGAAATCTACCTGTATCTATTTTCCACTTGTTTATATTCTAATGTACAATTAATTTTCCCTCAAAATTGTAGAATTACCTCGAAGGGGAGATGTTTTTCCTTTTTTTATTTTTTTTTTTATTTTGTTCTATTAAATAGCTGAATTTGCAGTTCAAAGTCGAGGCAGGGAAATATTTTTTTCTTAAAAAAATTATCTTTTGGCCTATCTATCATTTATTATTCAAAAGAAAAAAAAAACTGAAACATCAAGTAGATCTTACTTTCTATATTCAAATCTCACAAGTCAATAGAAATTAATTTCTTTTTAATTTTTAATTTCATTCAATTGGCAATATTATTATGGAGTTTTTTTTTTTTTTTTACCTCGCAAAAGCTGAGTAATTGTTTAGATTGATAGGAATATGTGTGGACGACAATGGCTGAAACGGGCCCGCGCAGGCTTAGTGGGCCGCCGGCCGAGTGGTAGTGCGGTGCGGTGGATAATAATAATTTTTAGGTAAATTGCATCTGGCCACCTAAGCTTTCTAGAGCATTTTAAATCAATTTTAATTTTTGAGATTGTCAAAATACTGCTATTTTACTCCAAATATTATAAAATTATTAATTTTTTTAGAATTTTATCATTTTCCCTGCTATTATTTTAGACTATTTTTTGAATAAAATTTTAATATATTAATATTTTTATTTAAATATTGTAAAAAAAGAGAAAAAAAGATATGAGAAATTAATTGTAACAATTTATAGTCTAAATGTAGATGTATTGTTAATTTTAAGAAACTGTATGGCTTTAGTATTTCTCAAATGATCACTCATTTCAGTACTACTTAAGCTCAAGTATATTTAATTATGAAGTTTTTTATTATTAGCCTCATAATTCTACCTCAAAAGATACATTATTATATAAGATTATATTTCTATTTATACAGTTCAAAAATTTTCATCTTTTTCTAATATAAGATGGTTCATTTATATGCTCCTCTCACCGTTATTTATTAGCCTAAAAATCTGTAAAGAGCCGTACTTTGTGTGACACTCCATTCTAGCGTATCGAATTTTTAAAAAATTTCAGTAGCATCTTAATAGAACAAAGGCAATAGGAATATGTAACAAAAGTTAAAAAAAAATAAAATATTAACAGTTATATAAATGTCGCAAAAATATCAATATGTTAACTTAAAAAACATTCATACTAAGCCACTATATACAATATAATTATAAAGTAAGTCATTTATAAAAATATATGTCCAAAATATATAACAAAATAAAAAAAATCTTTCTGAATTTATATATTTTTGTCCGTTAATTAGTAAAAGAAAACTCAATAATAGAGTGAATACAAATTATTCAGTGGATAGTCTAAACTTAAATAAATAAACTCGAATGCTAATTATTGATGTAAAAAATATGTCAAAACAGAATGAAATGAGACGATAATTTTTACGTGAAAACCCGAGTGTCCGGGGGAAAAACCACGATGCCGTCCAGGCGATTTAAATCCACTAATCGAATCTCGTCTCTTACAAAGCTTGAAGGTCTCTAAAGGGAGACCGAATGAGTACAAGAGAGAAAGAGAGAGGGGCAGCTCGGCCAGAGAGAGAGAGACCTCCTCCTGAGAGCATCCTCTTGAGAGCCGGAGAGAGGGGTCCCCAAAGAGAGAATGTATGTCCCGAGCTTCTCCTCCTCCCCCTTATTTATAGCTTGAAGAGGATGAGATGTAATGTGTACGGTCTGTCATATCTGACATCTATTCCTGTAAAGAACTATTAGGAAGTGGCTCCCATGCTGTCTTAAATGCTGAATTAACATAGTAGTATGGAGAGTACGATCAGCTGATATCTCTTTGAGATGCTGTTTGACAAGGGTTTGTTGTTCAGCTGCTGTTCGACTTAAGCCACTGTTTAACTTGAGCTGCTGTTTGACTTTGAGCTGCTGTTTGACTTGAGCTGTTTGTTCGACTTGAGCTGTTTGTTCGACTTAAGCTGCTCGACTTGAGCTGCTGTTCGACATGAGCAACTGTTCAACTTAGACTGTTAGAAAATATTCTAACACTAATCAAACATACATCTATCATTTCCCAAACATAAAAAGTAAGTCATGTGCTCTAAATATAACAAATCATATATACACTACCGAATACACAAAAATAATAAATGAGCAAATGATATACAAATAATAAGTCAATCAAGTAATATGATATCAAAAGAATTTGAAGCAAATATATTTGTATGGTCATTATTTTTGAGATACTATACAAATACTATACTTAATATATCCATACAAGAAAGGCATCTTCAAAATGTTACTTAACTAAAGTAAAAACTACGCACTTTAAAATAAGATAAAAATGATTCAAAGCTTACCTCGACTCCTCTTCCCTTTTGGTGTTAGTCAAACATAAAATCATATAAATAAATTATTTACCTCAAAAATTACTCAAAAAAATTAATATTATATGTTCTTTACATATTTCCAAGCAATCTAGATGATAAACACGAAACTATATATATTTACAAATTAAATTTAAATAAAATCATAAATTTAAAGATTTTTTTGAAAAAGAATTAAAAGTATATCTATTTAATGGAAGATTCATCGAAAATATTATTTAAAATATGAAAACACTAAAATTTTCTTTAATTAACATATTTAAATTTAAATATATTTTTATTTTATAATTTTTATTATAAAATTTACGGCTCGATTGTGACGTTCAAGGAGAAAAGGAATTAATGATGATATATATTATATTAATAATAATAATAATAATAATAATAATTTTATATTTTATAATTATGGCCATATTTATCTATCATACAATCCTTTTAACTGCTAAGGCGGTGGAGCTCAGTGGATTCCTATTTATTTATTTGACCGTTTAAAATTAATTTAATTTAATTTTAAATAAATATATCAGATCATAAATATATATTTAAATTTCTATTTATTTGATAATTTAAAAATAATTTAATTTAATTTTAAATTAATTTTATTTCATATTTT
>JAEMOT010001092.1:4881-34276 GCA_019297695.1 Apostasia ramifera | reverse complement strand
CTAAGGGTAAATCTGGTATTTCTTCCAAGGCTAAAATTAAGGGATAATTAAATCTCATAAATTCAATTTTAAATAATAATAACAAATCATCCTTTAACCTATAATCATATCCCTTAATTATCTCCAATTTTGATAAATATCTCATGACAATTTTAAATCAATAAATATCCAAATAAATTATGAGATATTAAATAAATTCAAATTTAAATCAAGAAAATAATTTCCTAATATTTTTTTTAATATTTTTAAATAAATACTAAATCTTACAAAAAATATTTTTACATCTAATATTTCTTTTATCATTCTTTCTTGGTCATTTTTGGAGATCAAATAAATCAAAGGTATCACCCAAAATTTCTACTATATTTTTTATGCCAAAATACCGTAAATATCATTTATCACCCAAATTTATACATACAATTTTAATTTATAATACACATCAAAATCTAAATTTTCGGGATGTTACAGTTTGGCCCATCCAAATTTTCAAATCTGTGAATATTTTATTTCCACTACTTTATTCTTAGCAACCTACTTTGAAAATTTATTTTAATTTAAACATTCCTCGAAAATTATTTCTTTACTCTTTGTTCTTCTAAAATGAAAAAATATTAACCATTCCCATTCCATTTGTTCTTTCCCGCTATTCTTAAATTTTGTGCTGAACTTATTGTCCACCTAAGCTCTCTAAAATATTAAAACCCACCTATGTGGCACTCTCTCCTTGTTTCAGCCCTTGGGTGAAACTTTGAGTGTTTTAGCCTTCTTCTAGTATTTAAATATTATCTTTTCTTGCTGAAAATACTTCAACATGTTTCATCATGAGAAATAGGCAAATCTATTTTTATGCTTATTCACTTTAGCTATTTTCCCAAGTTTCATTTTAAAAGCCTATCCGTTTGTTTTAAGCATGGTTGGACATAATATTTATCTTTAAAATACAAACTCAGTTGAACTCAATCTGCCTCCAACGTTCTAATAGACACATCATCACCCAGAAATGTCTTAAATGTCCTCTGCCTACTGCTTTCACATTGATCCACTTGTGTGACATGTCAAATTAATTGTCTCACATTGGCTAATTCAAATCAAGGACAAATATTTTATGTTTCATGCTTACCACCTGCTGTAGGAGAATAAAAACACACATTTTCTGCTGTTCAAATACTTCTTTCTTCTCAAATTTTTTAAAAGCTCTCTTTCAAATTTCTACTTGCAAAACAAACCTCTTCAAGGAGAAATGTAAGGAAGAAAGAGTGCTGTGCTTTTCATTGTTCTGAAGCTAAGACTAGTAATCCTCATTGTTCATATTTCCTCTTGGCTTTTTGGTTTTACAGTAGCCTGAAATTTTCCGAAATCAGAACCTTCACTGGTTGTGTTTTTGTTGCACAATAAAAGCGAGATTGTATAGCTAACAATCTCATTTTTTAAAGCCTATTTTTTTTCTTGAATATTTTTGAGAAGTTTATTTTTGCTTAACCGTTATACTTTCTCTTTTTCTTTTATCCTAAGATTACAGAATTTAATCTTGAACTTCTACGAATTTTATGCTTAGCAAGTAGCTGGATGTATAGAGCTCTTCACTGTAATTTACTTTTTGTGCTTAAGTTGTAATTGAGCTAGCAAGGCTAGCAAAATCTTGTATTTTTCTTTATTTTCTTCTGAGTTTAGTTTGTAGGTTTGCTTGGCTTTGGTTCCTGCAAAAAGCCGTGGTGTGTAGGTTTTCTTGGCTTTGGTTCCTGTAAAAAGTCATTTGGATTGTATCGGATTTTTTCGGCTTTGGTTCCAAAAAAAGTCGGAGAGATTTAATGAAAATTCTCATTTGAGGAGTGTGGGGAGTGGACTAGGCGGGAAGCCGAACCACTATAAATTCTTTTTGTTCTTTTCTCATTTGCTCCCAAATTCTCTTGAACCAATTTGATATAACATATTTAAACTCAAATATTTTAAAGTTATAAGAAACCTATAATATTTTCACTAAAAACAGATATATAATTAGTAAACCCAAAATTGATTATTTTTGGTCTCTTTTGGATTCATTTCTGCACTGCTCTGCGAACCTTAGTCAATTCTCAAAATCGACCGAATTGTTCGGGTAAGATTTTCTGCACTGCACTACTCTGCGAACTTTGGTCAATTCTCATAATCGACCGGATTGTTCGGGTAAGATTTTCTGCATTGCATTGCTCTGCGAACCTTGGTCAATTTTCAAAATCGACCGGATTATTCGGGTAAAATTTTTTACACAACTATTCTTTGTCCAGGTGATCTCAGAACTAAATATACTTGATCAATCTGAAAAACTTAAGTATACTACTTCTTATTCCTTTCATTTTTGAATTAAAATTAATCAATCATTTTTTTTTAAATCCTAATTCACTCCCCTCTTGGGAAGTCTCTGGGCTAACACATATTAATTATAAAATATTACATATTTTACTATAAAATAAAATATTACATATACCACACTAAATGTTTATAAAATTATAGGTTTCATATTATTTTTAGATAAAATTACACTATGCTTTAAACCGTGATTTACAATTCAAAACATATCTTAAATTATTTTAACATTAAAAAATTAAACTCAAATTTTTAAACTTTAATATTATGCTCCAAATATCATATGTTTCACTGACTATCAATATACAAAATTCACTTTAAATTCAATATAGTGATATGAAAGTCTCTGTTATAGACTTGCAAGTCATACACAATAGGATAAGATCCATAAAAATACATCAATAATTTAATTTATTTTTTCAAAAATACTATATGAAATAGATAATTTTATAAAAATTCAATGTAATATATGTAATATTTTATTTTTAATAATAAAACACATAGTATTTTGTAACTAAAGTGTACATCATATAAATCACTGAAAAAATTTAAGGCTAGCTAGTGACCTGAGCTTGTTTGGTGCGGGGATCAAAATAATATTAATTTAAAAAATAATAATAATAAATATTATAATCATTCTATATAATTTTTAATATAAAAAATATTATTTTATTTCACATACTTATTTCACATTCTAGACCAAAATGCTAGAATCTAGTATTTTGGTCTAAGACTTTAAATAAAATTGATATTTTTATTAAAAATTATTGAGTATGTGAAATAAAATAATATTTTTTTATATTAAAATTTGTGTAGAATAATTAAAAATTTTATTTATTATTATTATTATTATTATTATTATTGTTATGTTTTAAACTAATATCATTTTAGTTCTTGCGCCTAACAGGGCGATTATGACCCGTCAATCAATAGATTGATAAAAAATTTATGATTAAATATTATTTTGGTTAACTAGAATTACACAAAAGTATCAGAATGATCGTTAGATATTAAATAGAAGTCTAAATAGAATGAGAGAAATTGTGGTCCAAAGAAATAAAATAAAAAAATATCACACAAAGAAGCCTGATTATAGATAAAAAAAAAATTAAAATTGAATCAAAATCTCTGAATAATGCAAAGCTGAAACCATATCCCTTTAGATCATGAATTTTATTTCAAAATATTAGAATTTGTTTTTTTGATAGAACAAAATATTGGAAACTGGGCACCCATATAATTCAAATAATATTGAATTAATTCAATATTCTTTCATATAGTTCTCATATTAATATTATAAATATTTACAGGATATCTCTCACCTGATTATTACAAAAAAAAATATATGTGATATAATCATTCATCCCTCCCTCCAATATTTTAGTGTTTGTTGTACTGAGAATTACAGCCTACTACATACATTGCAGTCGTAAAGGATAAACAAACTATTAGAGTTTAGTGACCTGAATCTTTTTTAGTCTATCTCAAAGAGTATGCGGTGCGAAAATTTTAGAAAAGAAAATAATGTGAAATATTAGAAGTCTTATTCTATTTTGGTTCCGTCATGATACTATGATTCATATATATAACTCTATTTTACTAGGACAGCGATATTCTGAATAACTTGTAGTTGTCACTCATCTTTCTGTACATGTCTTTAGTTGATATAGTGATCTTTTTCACTAATTGTAATTTTTTTCTAATTTTGAGATTTTTTATATAAATTTATGTATTCTTGTATTTATACTTCTTATTATTTATAAATTTATTATATCTCAAACTAATCAACTTTTGTTGTATTGAGCTATATTTAATTATTTCTCACAAAACAAAGGATAATTACCTACATGACACACAATTTAGTTTTATTTATGTCATATTCTTAGTTAATTACGCTATGCACACTCAAAATATTATAAAATCTTACATACACATATTTTAACTTATTTAATTCTATTATAATGAGTAATCATAATTTTTTAATAACGTAATTATAGTTAGATTATAAAAAATCTGGGCCGTTCATCATATTATTTTAAGGATATTTAAATATATTTTGAGTAAAAATTTTAAAATCTTAATGTTTAGGTGGCAGCAAAGGAAGGAAACATCCGCGACGTGAATTAGTTTTAGGACAAATTAACGCTTTAGTGTGGTATTGAGGAAGAGAAAAAATATGTACCATTAAGAGTAAAAATATAATTTTAATGATTTACTAATAAAATATTTTTTTTTTCAAATAGATTTTGATTAAGTTTTAACTTAAATATATGTATATAAGATTTTATAATGTTTTGAGTGTGCATAGCGTAATTAACTAAGAATGGATGGGTAAGTCATAAATAAAACTAAACTGTGTGACATGTGAGTAATTATCTCAAAAACAAATGACGTACGAGCATTTGGATGAATCTTCAAAGGCTTTAGCTATCATAAACTTGAAGAAAGCAACTTATTTTCATTGGCCAACGTTGCTATCACTAAATTTCACATAAAGGCAGCTTGCCTCATTGGATGATTATTTATAAATCCACATATCATAATAAAATTAACTTTCCTGTCACTACCAATAGTGTCGTTGTTCCCCAATAAAAAAGAGTTAGACCCACTAAAATGATTTAAGAATTATCTTCTCAATCTTTCCACTCGATTCAAAAATATCGAAATAGCATATTCTTGTACAAATTTATAAAATAGATCGGCAAAAAGAGTTTTGTTGCAAATTGCAATCTAATTTGACTTAAACTTGAATATACGTAAAGTTTAATTTCACTTAGTTCGAGCTCAAGTACTTTAACTCATATCCCACTTTTTTGTGAATTTTGCTCGTTATAAAAACTACTTTAAGTAATAGTTTTTCTTGAGAGAGTTTTTCATTGCCCTTTAAAAATCAATGCGAATTACACATTTTATTAGCCTTGTATTGCAATTTAGTTGCTCGTTAAATCCTAATAATTTTTTATATGTCACATAAACTTGATAAGTAGACGTATATCCAATGTCCAAGTTCTCCGTAATTTACTAGCTTGTTATTTTTTTAGAGTAATGTTTATATATAATGTGTGCACATTTAAATTTTACAATTTTTATCTTATTGCATTATGTGATTGGAACATTTATTTTTAAAATATTTCTTCTTAAACTACTAGTACGATTACTAAAAATTTATTCAAATCATGTAATATGATACGATAGAAATTATAGAATTTAAATATATACTTATTGTGTGTAAGTACTTTATATTTTTCTTACGGGATTTGGATAGTATTGGGGTAATATTTAGGCCTCTTTGGCCTCTAAGATCATTTTGATTATACTTAAGACCAAAATAGTACTAGATTGAAATATAATAGTAATAATAATAAAATATTTTTTTATTTTATTCTGCACAAATATAAATATAAAAAATAATATTATTTTATCTCATATATTCAATTATTTTTAATATTATCGAAAATAATTGAGTTTATAAAATAAAATAAAAATTTTTACATTAAATTTTATATAAAATATAATAAAATATTTATTATAATAATTATTATATTTTTAATTCAATATCATTTTAATTTTGAGTAGAATCAAAATAATCCTAGGGCCAAATAAGTCAGAATTATAGGATCTACATGACATTGTCATAATATGCATCTAAATAATTTTTTTTAATAGTTTTAGGGGATGTTTGGTTTAGTGTTATCTCAATATTATATTATGTTATCTTTAGAAAATAATTATTTGGTTTAATGACATCTTTAAATAATATTATAATTAATTACAAAAATATCATTACACGCTGACATCTAGATGTCACCACAAATCGGGCGACATCTCAAGATAACATCGTCAATTTGTCATTATAATATCAATAACTTTCAAGTAAACAAAAATAATTTGGATAGCATTAATATTTTCTAATATCATAATATTGAACCAAATAAATATTCATTAATAAATAACAATGATATTTAGATAATGTGACATTTAAATAATATTGACATTGAGATAATACTAAACCAAATGCTCCCTTAATTAATTTTGAGCGTATTCAGCTCTTTTTTTGGTTCCATACAGAGCATTGTGGGCTCGGTGAATACTAGCTGGGCCGAAGATGGGCCAGGTCCAGTTCAGGCCTGCTAAATGAAACCATTAGCGAATTTGATAAATACACTAATCAGCAACAACATACGGTAACAGAGATTTTTTTATTTTTATTTTATCTTTTTAATTTTTTTTTTATTTTTTTATGGAAGGTAACAAAGTTAAAATAGAACCAGACTAGTTCTCCGAATAATTGCTCATAGTCAAGTATTTAAGGGGGTATTTAGTTTAATATTATTTTGATGTTATGTTATGTTATCTAAAAAAAATAATTATTTAGTTTAATGATATTTACAAATAATTTTTTATTTGATTATAAAATTATTAATCAAAAGATGACATATAGATGTGATGAAATCTAAATTATATAACATAACACCAAGATAACAATGAACCAAACGCCTCTTAAGTATTATTTAATTAGATTCTGATATCGTAAATATACAGGAATATGAGATATGATTTTTGGGTTTGATTCAATCCATTATATGTACCTATATCTATTTGTATAGGTTTAACACGTGTATGTGTATCATAATATATAATCGATGTGTTCGATCCTGCTTTTAATTAGCTGGTTTTCAAGCGGCCTCATAGGCTGCTACGACCAATTGATGATGGTGGAGCAGCAGTGCTACTCATAAGGGCCCGACAATCGTCGTTGATGAGTCAAAAGAGGCATTCGATGGAACGTCAGGTATCACAAATATTTGAGTTGGGACAATCTTGATTATTATTTAGTCAGTTTTAGTCGATATTTTATTAAAATCTTTTGTTTGATTAAAAGTGATCCTTTTCTCAAAATGTATATTGTTCATGCTAAAGAAAGTCGATATGTTATTTTATCTGTTCCTTGTTGAGAGGATTATATATATATGTATATTATAAATTTTTAGCATAATCGCTTTTGTTAGAATAATTCTCACGTTTAGTAGTTGCAGTCGTCGTACAATCGAGTATTAATTAACTAATGCCAAGTTGAAAATCAAAGATAGCTAAATATGGGGAGTTTGGTATTAATCTGGCCCTGTTTGGCATGAGGATTAAAACAGGACCAAAATGGTACTAATTTAAAAAATAATAATAATAATAATAATAATAATAATAAATAAAATTTTTAAATCATTCTACACAAATTCAAATATAAAAATATTATTTTACTTTATATACTCAACAATTTAAAATAAAAATATCAACTTTATTTCACATTCTAGATCAAAATATTCAAATCGAGTATTTTGATCTAAGATATGAAATAAAGTTTATATTTTTATTAAAAATTATTGGTATGTGAAGTAAAATATTAATTTTTATATTAAATTTTTTGTAGAATAATTAAAATAATTTATTTATTATTATTATTGTTATTATTTTTAAATTAATACTATTTTGATCATATTTTAGTCCCGCGTTAAACAGGGTAATCTACATTACTTCGAATATATCCCTAATGTCATGGTTTCGATATATATATATATAATATGTGCTAATAATTTTTAAAACATAGTTTTGAAATGATATAATTTTGAGTTTTAAATGGAGTTAGTCGTGGCATGGGTTTGCACGTGCGATGCCAGAGGCTTCATCTTGAAGTACAGCTGTCCTGCAGCTCCAACCGGTGAGATAAGAAATACGACAATAAATTTGGCACGTGCTGCGCTGGCCTTTACACGTGCCATGGCCATAAGTTATGTGGGCCACCAGCACATGTTCCAGCATTTTGTCAGAGCCCATGGGCCATACAACGAAAATAATTACTTAAATACAATCCTTCAATTAACGCCTCTAACAGATTAATTAATAAGCAATAATGACTACGATCCATTTCATAAATTTTTTAGATTTCGATTTCTTCCAAATTTAAATCAATGAATAAATTTTTTTTTTGATAAAAACCCTCAGGATGCAACAAACTTAAAAAAAAATAGAATTACACTGAGAGTCCATTTTATACATGAGCATTTCTTCTCTAATAACAGCTGAGTCTCTATATGAAGTGCGTATCGAGCTAAGGTGTGTTCTACTCTATTACTCTCCCGTCGGATGTGAGTGATAATACTGTTACTCAACAACTTCATGCGATCCTTTATTGCCTTTAGATGAGGGCGAATGATGGAAAGGTCCTCCCCAGTATTCTGAATTGGCTTAATAGCTGCCAAGGAGTCACCCTTTATCCAAATGTTGCTTGCTTTGATCTTCTCGGCTAAAATAAATGCTTGCTCGACCGCAAAACATTCTGCGAGTGTTGGCTCAAGAGGCCAATGAATGTTTCTTGAAAGGCATGAGCATGCAATCACTTCTCCCGTGGAGGTCCTAGCGACCACTCCAACCCCCAACCTTCTTTTTTTATCGTCTACTGTCGCATCAATATTTAGTTTAATGGTTGGATGTTTAGGAGGAGTTCAGACCTTTTGAAGCTCATTTGTGGTGGTATTATTTGACTCCCAGGTTGCTTCCATCTCTATGAGATAGTTGGTGGTGAAAAAATTTATTTACTTTGGTGATTTGCCTTTGCCCCCTTTAAGTCTGTTATTTTTTTCATTCCAAACTAATCATAGAGTGATAGCGCTTAATTCAATGAATAATTAATTATCCAATTCATGTTAAAAAAATTAGTGCCATCCGATTTCATTTAAGACAGTGAATTCAATATATAGATATTTCAAACGAATTGATTGCCTTGTAAAAAATTTTAATTCATAATTTTCAATACAAATTAAGATTAAATTCAATAATGAAAAAAAATAATTAATAATGTTAAAAATTGTCTGTGTACTGAAAAATGAAAAAAATCAAGCATTAAAAGAAATCACAAATGACCTAATTAAGTAGATAATAATATTCTAATTGATTATCTTACTAATTTAACAGTTGATGAAAATTTTCTTTAAGCAAAGAATTTATCACTTTTTTATTAATTTTTTGAATTTTTTACAAGAAAATATAATTTAATGTAAAAACTCATATCCCACTTTCAGGAAAAATGAATAATCAATCATAAAATATTTCTTTCTTTATGTTATTTTAATTATTACAAGAAACCATATGATTGGCTGGTAAAGGCGTTTAAACATTAATGTGAAGGAAGGAATATGATGTGAAATCATGAAGCTCAACTTTTATAGGCAAATTATTACACAGCCACATTATTATATTATTATTTGATGAAAGTTTAGTCACACATTTTAATATATATTATCACATTTAAGTTAATTATATAGTTGCTAACTATATATTTATTTAATTCTTTTAACGGACTATTTAATTTAATGTAGGAGTAAATTTAATCTTCCGAGATAAAGTATTTGAAATATTCAAGATGAAAAAAATTTAGGAGGCATTTAGTTCGTTATTATCTTAGTGTTATATTATATAATTTAGATGTCAATTTTTGACTGATAATATTATAATCTTATAAAAAATTATTTATAGATTAACATTAAACCAAGCATAAAAATAACATTGAATCAAATTGTAAGTATTAAAAAGAAAAAGATATAAAGATCAATATATTTGACTGCTTATTTATATATTGGTCTCGTATTTTTAGAAAAATTATAAGCATGAATTATTGATTGAACATTTATGATAATAATTAAAATCAGTTTATTTAAGTGTAAACTCTTATACTAAAACTTATAAATAGGAATATTTATATAGAAATTGATTTGATTATAAGTTCAATTAATTTAATTTTGAGTGAATTAGTTTTAAGTCATTAAAAAAATTAAAATAATTTTAATTTGAGCAAAATGCAAGATAATTTGGAACATTTTTTGAGCTTTTATAACAAAATTGCCAGTACACGTGCAATCGCTTTTGTTCTTCTCGAAGGTCACGTGATCCAGAAGCAAACTGTGTGAACCCTCAAGGCATGTGAGTGTAGGTAGGAACAGTTGAGAGTTCATTGTGGGGATCAATATTTAGATATTTGTATTATTTATATATCAAAATTATCTAAATATTAATTTATTTAGATGTTATTTTATTTTAAATTATTATTTATTTAATTCAAATGTTATTTATTAAAATATAACAATAAAAAAATTAAGCTACTTATAGTTAAGAGTAGCATTCTTATAAATTTTTATAATATTATTTAAAAATATTATTAAACTAAATAAATAATTTTTTTAAAATAATATAATATTATAATAATATTAAACTAGATAATAATTTTAAACTAAAAGCATCATTATATAAATGTTTGGACTTATTTGTCATACATAAAAAATAATTATGCTTTAAGAATTTAGCCACTTACAACTTCAAAAGCTAAGGATTAAAAAAATTTCTTTGAAAAGATTCAAATATGCATCACAAAAATTATAATTTGTGAAGTGCATTAACATCGAATTATGTTTTGCATTCAATAGTATCGAGAGTCTACTTTTGTTTTCATAAGTTTACTTTAATAAATAGTAAGAATCCTAAGGTAATAACTTCCACATATCATGTGCAAAAATTAAGGGTTGCCAACTCCTCGTGGTTGAAGATGCATCACAACCTAGGTTTTACATTAGCTCGGACGAGTTACGATTCAAGTTCAAGCAAGAAAGTCGATCAGTTCGAAATCAAATCTTTTGACTTTAGATTGAGTTTTATTCGAAAGCTTACATTTTCAATGTTATAATGAATTTTGAGTTTAATTAATATTATTATTCTATATTTAAATAAGCTTCAATTAATGTTACCATACCACAACACTTGGGGAAGATTAACACTAAGGCCCTGTTTAGTCGGAGGCCAACCCACGATCAAAATGGCCTCCAATCATTTTATTAAAAAAATTAAAAAAATTATGTAGAATGTGATATAAAATAAAATTTTTTATTGAATTTATCTATTAAGGATGAAAAATAATTTTTTTTAATAAAATAGCTGAAGACCATTTTGACCATGATCATAGCCAATAGACAAAATGACCTCCAACTAAACAGGGCCTAAATTCCAAAGTAATATCTTCTTTTGATTGTAGCTTTATGATTTTTTTCTCCCAAAAAATATTTAGACATTACAAGATCACAATCTAATATATATAGTCCGTGATCTCTCTTCCACGTTTTGACATGGTCCTCTCTCACTATGCTTAGAATCATACTAGGGGCTACTTTTATGCTAGTGATTCTCTTTCCCTTGAGAAATCATTTGTAAATCACTCTAAAATTTTTTTAGTCAAGGGTCATCACTAGCCCATTAACATCTTTCCAGCTCGTCTACGAACTACATTGTATTGCATAAAATCAGCTTTAATACTAATATATCACAATCTGACAACAATTAATCAATGTATTTTTTGCTTTACATATTGCTTCATGGTTTTATCCTTAAAATGTACATCAACATCTCAAGCTTACTTTCCACTTTTCAATGAGGGATAATTCATATACGCGTGCTTCTCACTAGGCCTAAAAATTTGCTAGGAGCTACTCCTTGAACCATCAATCCTCTTTTCTTAAGGATATCACTGGGATCACTTATTGCCATATAGTCATTGGTCATTACAATCAAATTGTAGGATGAACCAACAGACAATAGATAGTAGGTCAATAAATTAGCAAAAGGTTAGGAGGGCTAAGAAATAAGAAAACAGGAAGAAGAGAAGGGGGAGGAGGAGAAGATAAGGGGAGGAGTAAAATCTACTAAGCAATGTTGAGCCACAGGTGACAATAGAGAAGAAGAATAAGAGGACATGAGGGGACATAGTGGATCAGTAGATATTGGTGGATCGACAGATGTTAGTGGCAGTCCTAAGGGTGGCAGGAAAACATCAAAGAGCAAGCCAAAGGATAATGGTAACATGCCATCAGTAGATGGACAATGGAAGTTGGCCAAAAAGTAATAAAGAATAAGAAGAGGAGAAGAAGGATGAGAGAAGGAAATAGGGGAGGAGGTGGTGGAACTTTCATAGACTATGGGCGACAAGTTTATACTGAACAACAAGCGTGGTAGCAATAAATGACAAGAGAAAGGGAGACTCACGACTTCATGGGATCAAGCCAAAATACGAGCTAGAGAAAGAGGTTCTTCCGTATGTTCTAATTAAGTGAAGCCAGCGACCATATCACAACTGAATATTTTCTTTGAACTTTGCTACTAAATAATGGTCGCAAATGGGACTGGCCGTAGCATTTCTCCAATAGATTAGTTATTAAAGTACATTCTATCGCAAACGAATAACTAATTAATTTGTTAGTTCTTGGTATTGCGTCCAGAGTAAATTCCGTTGATATCCAGAAGCTGATTAACAAATAAATCTTTTAATTACAAGATTTCAATCACTCATAGTCAATATTGCTGTAGTAAACCACACTCATTTTTGCCTTCATTTAGTTAGGAGCCTAATCAGTGAATGCATAAAGTTAACCTTAAAGATCATAGGGTAAAGAATTTTTATCTTATCAATTTTTTTCACTGGCATCTTTGATATGGTTCTTGGAATTTCAAATAACCTTTCAGCTGCCTCAGACAAAGGTTTTGCTATTTGAAATTCTCATATTTCTTTCACCTCTTAAACTTTTATAGTCTTGTTTTTGTTTAAATTCAAATCTTAGGAATTCTAGCCTTCTAAATAGAAACTTGATCACACACTATTCCAGATCTCTCTTTTCTTGTAATTGTATACGTTTTCAGGCTCTTCTTTTTCAGAAAGTCCTAAGTTTTGGCGAAGAATTCTACTGATGATACTGTCAAAGGAAAATAGTAGATGAAAATGATACTTTGATAATCACAAAACTTCAAAATCCATTATACTCTTGAGAGATCCCTCATTCCACAAATAGAATTGCCTCAAATAAATCCCATTTTAGTTAGTAAGATCTTTTGCTTAGCTCAACTTGAAATTCTTCGTTCTTCTTGCATGGCTACCTTGCGAAACTTTTTATCTACAAGATCCAATAATCAATGTTAATGCAGATATATATAAATACATTATATATAAAGATATAAACATATGCGTACAAGTACAGATATATGCACATGTATGTACACATATATTTAGTTATGTTCATATGAATGTACATGCACATATACATATAAATAAGTTATACTCATTTTCTGTATTACATATAATATTTATGTAGTATGAGAATCTTATTTCATACTACTGCATGATCCCCTAAAATATCATTGAGAAATTATATAGTAATATGAAATATCATGTATGGGCATTGACATGACGATATTATATGGGAATTTGTATATGAACAGAACACTCTCACATTTCTCAAACAATTGAATTGTATTCCCTCAAGACTCCCATATTGGGATGAAGGTGAAAACTGCGGGATGATGGATTTGTAGCGTAAATTCTATTTTTTTTAAAAAAAAACTATCATAAAGTTAAAATTAATCTTGTATGTCCATACCCCAACTGAATGCATTATACATTTGTGCAAATTCATTTGAGGAAATGAACATTTAAAAAAAATTAAAGAACTGAACATAGTCTTTCCATTTCTATGTCACAGTAAATTACATATATGAACTAATGCAAGTATGGAAGTAATTCGACAGCATTGTCGCTCTTTAAGTCGCTGTTATTTGCTTCTTGATGATTCATTCTTATTGCTAACCATCGTTTATTCATCGATTCTCACAAACATCTTATTTCTATTACCATTCCCTTGCTAATTTTCACTTCCATGATCTTCCACCAGAAGAGGAAACCAACAGTTCAAGCTTGACATGCCTTGAAAGAGGAATAATGCACGGCAATCACAGAATTTCTATAAATCCTAACAACATGAAAAAGAGAGGTTTGTAATCTTGACAAGCAAGCAAATTTTCAAAAGATCAGAAAATTTTCTTTTTGAAGTTCGAACAGAAGAACCTGTTCTTTTGTTGGCGTCGTCATCTTCTTCTTCCTACCTTTAATTACTTTACTTTCAATGCTTTCAGTTTTACTGGATGGCTAGCCATGGCCCACTGAGCTGTGGGGTTCCCGTGCCCATTTGGAGGCAGTTGTTGCCATGCCCACGTCAATCCAGAATCTGCAAAGGCATCTTCAACTGAGGAGGCCACAAGGTGGTAATTTGGCTTTGTGGCATGGCTTAGTGAGAGAGAGAGAGAGAGAGAGAGAGAGAGAGAGAGAATAAGGTAGCATTAGGCTTTTCTACTCGCGATGCTGCCGCCTACCGGTCGGTAGTGGTTCTCTTCTCTTCTCCTCAAAGAAAGAGAGAGAGAGAGAGAGAGTGTGTGCGTGTGAGAAAGAGAAAGAGGGGCGGGCAGAAAAAGCCAAAGTCCGAGGAAGCTGTAGTTTTGTTCACAAGTATTCCAGAGCAGTTTCACAGCCAGAGTCGTTGCAGAAGAACCATCTCAGGAGTAGTTAAAACAGAAGTTTCTGCAGGAGATTCGAGTGCTAATTGAACAGGAGAATGGTTTATTGGTCGTCTGATTAGGGATTTGGGGAGGAGAAGAGGACAGCATGCATTGGAAGAGCAAAAGTGGGGGATTCGTGAAATTCAAAAGTGGGGGATTCGGGGAACTGCAAGGAAGGAGTGTGGTTTCTACGAAATGGGCTCTCATGCTTTGCCTCTTAAGCTTCTGCGCTGGGCTTCTCTTCACAAATAGGTATCATCTTCTCTGTAATGGTTCAATCAGTTTCTAGGTTTTTCATTGTTTATAGTGGATGTTGATCTTTCGGCTTCCTAAGTTGGGGAATTTTTGGTGTTTCTCGATTTGGGTATACCTGGTTTTGTGGAACTCTACTGATTTTCACATCTTCGTCTCTTTATTTCACTTATTCTTTCTGCTGCTTCTCTGCCAAAGGGCGAGATTGATCTAAGATACTCAACCGTGATTCTGCAGAGTCTAATGAGGAAGCGAATTCTAGGATCAATTTCTAATAGAACAGAACAAAATGAACATGGATAAACTAGCAATGTCTCGTGGACCATATTCCTTACCGGTTATTTGCTTATTTATGGGGTCTTCATGTTGCTTTTCAAACTTGTTTTTTCCTTAGTTCAAATGTTAACATCAAGATGATGTAATGTTCCTTCTCAATCTCTCCGTGTATTTTTGCTTATGAATCTGTAAATCTTGCAGATTCTGGACTTTACCTGAACTACAAGATACAATACTGCCAAGTAGAATTGAAGATGACAAAACAAAGTTAGCTGGAGGTTGCCCTTCAAAATTTGTGAGTTTGCCATCCTGTATTTTCTCTTTACCGCCACCATGCGTTGCATGAAAACTGAACAGTTCATGGTTTGAGTCCATAGATAATCCAAAATCTGCAGTATATTTCACCATGAAGGGCACCTATCAAGCATTCAACGTCAGGATCTCATTTATGTATAGAATTTTTCATGCTTTGATTCAGATTATGCATGTGTGCACGGATATAGGATTGAAGTCACTTTACTTTAAACTTCTCTGTATTTAGAATAGATATCTTTGCTTTGGTTATTATGCCATGAAATCTAATTAAGATTGTTCATTTATTGCATTAGATAAACGAGGCTAGAGAGCCCAGAGAATTACTGGGAGAAGCATCAAAATCAAACTACATAATCAAGTAAGTTGAATGAAATATTATAGTACAGTTTAAAATTTCTGCAATTTGGTTGTAAATAATGAGTACTACTATTCTAATATGTACAGTACATTAGATAAAACTATTGCAAACTTGGAAATGGAACTAGCGCAAGCGAGGGCCACACAAGAAACTATACTCAATGGTTCTCCATTATCAGTCGACTTAAAGTCTATCGGGATAGGTGGAAGAAGGAAATATTTAATGGTTGTAGGTATCAATACTGCTTTTAGCAGCCGTAAACGAAGAGATGCAGTTCGTGCAACTTGGATGCCTGAAGGTGATGATTATACCTTCGTTTTCGTAATTATCCCACATCAAATTATAAAACCTGAAAGTAATTTCTTCTGTATTTTTGTCTTCAACTTCATTGAAGGTGAAAGAAGAAAGAAGCTCGAGGAAGAAAAGGGCATCATTATTCGCTTTGTGATTGGTCATGGGTATGTTTTACTGTTTAACATCGGTAGCAATAAACTGTCGATTCATTTTTTTTTTCCCTTTTACATTTCTACTGGTGGATGTGTTGGAAAATGGGCTGCATATAGGAAGCTTTTTTTTCTAATTCTCAAGCATGTAGGAAGCTGATGTTCTTTTGATCATGCTGCTTGACATCATATATAGATTATTATTAATTTCATTGGAAATGATGATGGTTGATTTAGATCTCTCTCTCTCTCTCTCTTTCTCTCTCTCTCTCTCTCACTCACACCCCTCACACCCTTGGAGAGCTAGTTGAGTGTGTCATGCTTTTGCTCAAATGCAAAATACAGCTATAAGTAAATGCAAGGAATCGGCTTGAGCTAAACCACCTGCTCCACTGCTTGTGCAAGCCTTGCCAGTTTCTTCTGAGTTCTAGTTAATGCTACTAAGGATTGGGGCAAGTGGAATTCATAGCTCCTTCGCCATACAACATTGACTAGGAAGTGAATTAAATATACTTCGAATTTGATTTCACTCTGTCTAAGCGCCCAAAACAATGGGGAAGCATAATAAATGGCCTTCAAGGAAGAAGAAAATGGAGGCTTTATCTTTTTGAAGGGCAGACGAAGGTTTTAAATCAAAGGCATGAAATTTTTTAGGTATGCTCACAGACAATTGACAATTTCAGAGAAGTGATTCACTGTTCATGTTATTTTTTCTAACCTATACTGGAATAAGGTCTTTCTAATGATTCTTTGTTAGATTGTTGTCATTTCGTTTCCGTTATATTGACATCAAATAATTTTAAGCTTTATTTTAAATGGCTTCACAAAATTCGTCATTTCTATTATTATTGGTGAAAGTTTAAAATGTGATCTCATAAAATCTAAAGAACACATTACTAGCCTGATAAAACTGATTTTAAAACATCTTTCTTTAGGCTTTACTACTAACAGGTTCTAAACATACATGGCCTTTATATTATTAGTTTCAACTAATTGGAGCATTGCCATATAAAAAATCTCCTTAATTTTTTATCTGAGTCAACATTAAAACCATGTATGTACAAGTTTACTAAAGATTTATTTCCTGAGACCTAGTTTTTTTCTTAATTTTTTGTTAAATTCTTAGACTTTGGCCTGTTCGATACACATGCGATAAGTATCCTTACATAAAAATACATACATATGTGTAAGGATGCGTCTTTCTTTCTCTCAAGCATCAAGTTCAATTTACACTGCTTTCCATTAGTTTGCATTATCGTTATAACAATCGAGTATCATATTAAAAAATGTTAAAAGAAGATTTATTTACGAAGAAGAATAGAACATTTCTAGTTGAAGACTGTGTTCGTCACTTGATAACTGAAACACTTTTCGAGTTAGAAGATGCATTCTCAAAATTTATATTACATGAATACACTGGTTTAATAGAATCATGCTTTGCCGAACAGTTCAATTTCTGGCGGCATTCTTGACAAAGCGATCGAAGCCGAGGACAGAAAACATGGGGATTTTCTGAGGCTGGTACAAACTTTTCCTACTTTCAGTTTTGCATAAAATTTATATTATAATCCACAGAACTGGAAATTGCTTCAAGCTTCTTCAAGTATCCAGCACTAATTTTTATTCATAACACATCTTATTGCTCATAGGGTCATGTTGAAGGATACCTAGAACTTTCAGCCAAGACTAAAGCATATTTTGCCACTGCTGTCAATACGTGGGATGCAGAATTCTATGTGAAGGTTGATGATGATGTTCATGTAAACATTGGTAACAGCTCAAACTTTGTTACATGAAATCAGATTGATGCTAACATTACCATTTGCTTGTTCAGATAAATCAAAATAGGATTATTTCCTTGTGAAATTTGCGACTTTATCTTAGTACTGTCGACATAAAAGTTTTGACATTCAATTATGTGTTTCATTTATAGCTTCTTCTTACTTGTGATTATGTAGCTTGATTTTGGGAGAATCTGTTCATAAATTATGTATGCTATGTATGTGTCAATTAATAAACTTTTCTCTTCCCAATATGTTCTACTCCTTGTCAATTAAAATGTTTTCTTGCAATGTCTTGTTTATACCTTCTTGAGGAAGATTCTCAGGAGGTCCATGGGCTAACTTGACTTGATCGAGGATTGACCCATGCTATTCCTTGATGCTAAGGCTAGTTTCTTCTCCTGAGGCATCATCGTTTGAGGCTTCTTCTTTTGATACTTCATGCCTCGATGTTTCTTTCTTTCATCCTAGTGCTTGTGCATGAACTTATTCGATGATATTTTTGCAAGTGTTGTGGTTGGGTTTTTTGCCCTTCTTTCCTCAAGATGCTCCTGCATGGAAAAGATGGTTAGTTTGTGGTAGGAATTTACTAGGTTTCTGGTCAGCCTTGCCATCTCACAGGCAGTAGTGTTTCTACCATCTTGGTTTGCCAAGTAGGTCTACCCTTGATGAAACATCATTTTTGTGCCCTCATGTTGTAGACTCCATCTCTATCATATAGGTAGGATATTCCTAATATCACTTGACGGATCTCAAGCGATACCACCTTGTAGACCACTTCATTGAAATGTTGCTAATTGATGACTAAGCAAAGTTAGAACTGGCTATAGACACTCATCGTTCCTTTCTTCAACCAACGAAATGAGTGAGGTGTCAAATGTGAATTCTATGAAACACTCGTACTTCAAAAGAAATAATGTATATGTATCGAATACCAATATGCCTTATATGCATGTTGGTGTATCAGATTATTTTTCTTGCTAGTTCAACTCAGTACAACCCTTTGATAAATAAAAGAAAATAGCTCAAGCTAGGTTTTGCACGAGAGTTGAGGTCAATCATTGAAAACTAGTCTTTTTATATGCCTAACAATCATAAAGCCTCAAAAGAGAGCGAAAACAAAGCATTTCTTGTGCAGCATAATCCTCATAGCCCTAGCTCTTGTAGTTGGTTTTCAAACGCCATCCGGAGGAGACTGTCGTTACTTGCTCCCAACATTAACATCCGACCACCATGAGGATTCAAAGCTCATGTATCTCACTTTCCAAAAAAAGGTGCTTTGTCATGTGATTTACACCTCTAATATGAAAACATTGTATATTTCTTATATTTATATCTAAATTTAATTATGTTTACTTTATTTACTAGGTAAATTGCATATAGGTCTCTAAGGTTTAGGGTTTTTGTACACTAGTCCATGAATTTTGAATATTCTATCACTTACATTATTGCATTCAACTTGGACCATGCATCCAAAATGTTAAAATGTGGAGAGACCAAATGGCAATAGATTGCTAAACTCAAAATTTAAAATTTGTTGACAACATGCAAAAACCTTAAGACCTCAGGGACCTAAGCACTATAATTCAAAATGTATAGACCGACATATAAAAATACTAGAACCTTAGGGACCTAAATGCAATTTACCCTTATTTAATTATGTATTTTGATATATCTAGATCTTGCATTTGTTATATTTGTTGTATCGTCATATTTGTATTGTCATATCAAATCCATATTTCGTAATGTGAAGCTATCTTTAACCTTAGTTGCTAGACGAGTTTAATCGAGATCTAATTTCTTTATGTTGTCATTGGCCACAGTGACATGGACGATCTCTTGTCTTACTTGTATCAATAGGGTCAAGACTTCCTTATGAACACTTATTTTGGAAGTCAATCCTATTATCTCCTTCGGTAGATACATCAAAAATAGTGTTGGGTGCTTTGAGCTTGACCAAGTTAGGTTATACTACTACGGTGGCCAGCTTTCTTTGTCCTTCATTCTAAACTTTTCCAATTACAGTTTTGGATAAAGTTTTCATTACTTGTTATATGTATGACCAGTGATCTTACAATAGCCATAGTAATGGATTGCTCTTGAGTCGCTCTTGAGGATCGACTTGGCCTAGTTCTTGAATTGATCCCAATAGATCTCGTCTTCTCTAATTTATCTTCGTTCTGAAGGTGGAATCCCACTATACCATAGCATGACTACTGAGTTTTAGTCAAGTAAAAGTCACCTTCTTGAATGCCTTGTAGCCATAGTGATTGAAATATATCTCCAATTTATCTAATCATGCTTCCAACTTCTTGATATTGATATTTCCATAATAGGCTGGAAGTTCGATTTTGGCCCCAACATAAAAGGTCTTGGATTTATTTGGGAGAAAGATGGTTGTCTTTGTCAATTTCCTTTCTGGATGTGCTTCCGGCCTCTCACCTCATGCAGTCTTCTTTGCTTGGCTATTTTTGTTGACCACTGAATAGGCGGCCAGTCATCTCGATCCTTGTGTGACTATTGCTGGAGTAAGTGGCCTAAGTGGCTATTTCGGAATTTGATCCTCCTTCAGTGTTGGACATTCGTTTGGATTCTTATCTCTTCTGTCTTTCTAGTTCTTATATCTTCTCTCTTATCTCTGGTTGTTTGAGTGCCCTAACCAGGCCGGCCTAACTAAAAGTATTTTACAAGCTCTGGCTTAAACTTCTCTCCTGAATGTAGGGTTGAGTTCAGGGTTGTGTAAGAACATAAATTTCTTTGAATCAATTTGGCCTGACCTTCTGCACCAAAGTCCCATGTAAAGTGTGGGGCTTTGGGAGAGGTGATGCATGCAGCATTACTGTTACAAACCAAAAGTTTTTATTTCTTGAAACCGAGTTCCTTCATATATTGAACGTTTACTCCAAGAATTATTATGATTCAGAAAAGAGCCAAAAAAGTTAGCATGTTGAGAGGCATGTTAGATTGTAAAAGTCAAGACTGCTGCACATTAATTAACTGGGCTTTAACTTCATACATATGCTGGTTATTTAATTTTGAAACCTTTTGAGTTGAAAACGATTTTTGTTTCTTTTCTGAATGTGAGGTGTTGTGGGTTGATAGCTAATCAATGTTAAATTTGTATCAAACTTTGAAATCAACCCATCAAAGCTTTTACAACTTTTCAAATATCTAATGCATCTCTCTCCTTTTTTTTTCTGATAAAAATCTAATGCATCTTTTTGATGTGATAACATCTACCAAATCGCTGCAGCAACTCTTGGAATTACTCTGGCGAAGCACAGGTCAAAGCCTCATGTTTACATTGGATGCATGAAGTCTGGCCCTGTCCTTGCCCAGAAGTAAGCATCAAAATGATGACCGGACCTTCCTCATGATGTTGTTGCTTTCATTATTTCCAATCTCTACTGTGTTGTAGGGGCGTGAGGTATCATGAACCTGAGTATTGGAAATTTGGAGAGTATGGAAACAAGTATTTCCGACATGCGACTGGCCAACTCTATGCAATTTCAAGAGACTTGGCTACTTACATATCCATAAACCAGTAATCAACTCACCTTTTTCTTTTTCTTTCTTTTTTCGGTTTTTCCATGAGATCATTCAATTACAAAAATGCTCACCTTGCCTCACCTTCGAATCGAGTTTCTATTTATGTGACGAATTTGTCTCTGGCGTGGGAGATTTAAATTTTGCTTAACCGTCTCACTCGGGTTATAGCTTCATATTGCTTCAAAGAAACTATGGTAGTGTATAGCTGCTCGGTAGAATCGGCTAAGCCCGATCAATTCTAGATGAATACATTAGGCAAGATGATTCTTGCCTGTGTAGAGTTACGATAGGGTGGATACTGTTGGAAAAATTATGCGTAGTGGAGAACCTAGATGGACAAATTTGTAGTTAGCCAAATAAGACATACTCAAATAAATCCAAGAAATTATGATAGTAAAAAAATAATGCAACCGTAACAATATTTGATTTACATATTTTGGAAGAATCCTCTTACTTCTACCGAGAGAGCTTAAGTGAAATCCTACTACATAGTAAATAAATTTTATTCTTCTTCTAGATTTGATGGTGAAATTAGCTTCTAGAATCCTGAAGATCTCTTTCAGATATTTTTCTTCTTTCATATTAAATGATATAATTAGTTCCTAGTCTCCTAGAGCCTTGATGATTGCTCGTAGATTTCTATGAAATCACCTTTGTAATCGTAGAAGAAGAATCCTGATGAAGATCCAAATTCTTACAAATCTACCTTCATAGCCAATAAAGAACAAATGAAGATTCCTATAGTCTTAGCCGGTCGGCCCAAGGCGACTAGCCCCTCTTTCAGCAGCTAGTATTCTCAATTTCTCAAAGGTTGATTAGCATATTGTATATAATAAATGTATTCTGTAGCACAAACAATGATAATAGGAGAATATCTCGTTCTTTCTACATATTCATATTTTTTTATATAAGCTTTGACCAATCAATTGGTAACATGACACAATATTCTCATATCAAGTTTAGAGTGGTGTATTACGGGTATGGGTAGGTTGTTGGTTAATCAAGCATAGTATGGTTATCCTTCCCCTATGTCGCCATTAGTGTCGTTTCAAATTCTTATTTAGGCTTTTCATTTAAGTTTTCGATATTGAATTAATAGTTGAATTTTCCTCCATCTCAGGCATGTGTTGCACAAGTATGCAAATGAAGATGTCTCATTGGGAGCTTGGTTCATTGGATTGGATGTGGACCATATCGATGATCGCAGGCTTTGTTGTGGTACTCCACCAGGTAATTTTTCCACCTCGGATTAATTCTCACAGCACGAACTTTTTATTTGTGGAAGGCCTAGGCGTGGGATTGCAACTAATGGTCACATTCAAATTTTACCCCTAGGTCTGTTTGTTTGTAAGGTAAAATTTAATAAGGTTAAAATTAAACTTGGATAGAGATATTTTTTTATTAAAAATTATGAATGATGTGAAATAAAGTTAGTTATTATGTTGGAATATGTGAGGGAAGTGATATAAAATTAGTTATTATGTTGGGATATGTGAGGAATGTAATATAAGTTAGTTATTATTTTAGTAATATGTGTAGAATGTGAAATAAAATTAATTTTTAATATTAAATTTTGTGTGATGTGATATGTCTGGTTAAAATTAAACCAGTTAATTTTAAACACCTAAACAAACGGGGCCTTAATCCTTAAATTAACCCGGCCCATTGCAATTCAATATTGTGTACTCATTGGATACAAGTACCAACTACCCAATCCATCCAGTTAGCTTAACATAATGTTCTTACAAGTACCGCCCAAATCCATCCATTACACGTAATTTAACTCGTAATGATTTCGATGTATTTGGCTACACCGTTTTAACAGTTTAACTGAAATTTTGAGCTGAGCAAGAAAAATATATTGCCAAATGCATTGGCAGTTAACTTGTTAAACTTAGCCTTACAAAAACCGGATGTCGGTTTTTATTCAACAACCGGATGTCGGTTCGGCTAGAATCATATGATTTGTCGGCCTGTTTGGTCCAACACAACCCGACCCAAACAGTTTTAAAATGCTTTGAGGTAGCATTTTTTTTTTTTTTTTTCTAATTTGACTCAAGTACTGGTTGGTTTCTGTCAGACTGTGAATGGAAAGCCCAAGCAGGCAACATCTGCGTTGCTTCATTTGACTGGAGCTGCAGCGGCATTTGCAGATCAGCTGAGAGGATGAAGGAGGTCCATCACCGCTGCGGTGAAGGCGATAATGTTCTCTGGAATGCGAGCTTTTAGCTCGTGGAAGTCGATTTCTACTACACTGCAAAGTCGGCGATTTCGTCGGTGCCGTCAGCAGGTTGTATGTTCTGCTGATATTGATATAGTGTGCTTGTAATTGATGCAAGAGAGAATATATGCTTCTGCAAGGGTCCACACATTTTTAATAGCGGTCTTAAAGCAGAAAGAGATTGGATTGAGGAGGGGAGGGATGAGGGGTTTTGAGGTTTTGCAGCCTCTGTATTCTTTGAAGGTTTATTAATAGGAGGCCATTTTTGTATTACTTTTTTTTGTCTTTTTGGCTTCCAGCATGTAATAAGCAGGATAAAATCCCACTTGGTCTTTGGAAGATTGTATTAGCAAAAAAAATTTCAGTCTACAGTGTAAGAAAATTAATCCAACATTTTCATCCATGAAAATAGACCATATAGATGAGATTTTTCCTCTTTGCTCCTCTCTCAGGATAGCGGTTACTGATGGGCAAAAATTGAAGAATATAAGGAGAGAAAAGGGGATCCAACCTATTCATAATAAAATTCTAATGGACCTCTCTCTCTCTCATTCTGGGTCGCTTTTTTTTTTTTTGATATTGAAAGGAAAAAGATACAGCTTAGATCAATACATCCCTTTTACACATAAGAGCTTCTTCTCGAACAACATCATATATAAAGCTTGGAATCACCTTTGTTCATGTCAGCTTGGATTTAACGTGAAGCGCATATCGTGCAAACATATATGCAGCTCTATTACCTTCTCGATAAATATGAGTTAGAACACAATTATCAAAATATGTCATATGTCTCCTTATATAGTTCAATTTGGGCCCAATGATGGAAAAATCTTCGTTCGTGTCCTGGAGTAATCTAATTGCCTCCGTAGAGTCTCCTTCTAACCATATATCCTTTGCCCCTAGTTTCGTGGCTAGAAGAATAGCTTGCTCGGCGGCCATACACTTTAAATAATTATGGGTCGCACTTTGATTTGGCTTATGCTGACCATCAATTTAAATCATTAAATTAAATAAATGCACACAACTTAAAATAAATTTGATCACACAAAAATATGGCTAAACTTGTAATTGCTTAAATTAACTTCAAACTCATCAACTCAAAATAATAAAACAATTAATGACAGCCCAAAAATGTTAAACACACAGACAATCAAATGTAGAACTTTGATCCAAAAAGGATACACCAACACCCATGAAGATCGTCAACAAGATCAAGATAAAAAAATCATTGGTGCAACTTGATGCCAAGGCGATGAATTGCTCACTATGTGCACCTGTTACCATCCACTTTTCTATTGTGTATTGTATAACTATATTTGGGTTAAATTGGATGAGATGCAGTGATACAGAGGTAATTGAACTATATTTTGAGGGTGATGACTTCAACATAGTTGAGATTGACAATGCTTCTTTCTATTTATTTGTTGAATTTGAGAAGCTGAAAATTAAATATTATAGTATGAAGAATGATCATGTGAATGGATTACAATTATTAAGAAAAAACTTAAATATGATTAAAGAAAAATTAAAACTTCAAACTAGAGAAAATGAAATATCACATGAAATTAAAACTAGGAATATATTTGATGACAATAATGAGATTAACTCATTAGATAGAATGTGATCTTTTCTTAAGGAGCATGAAAGTATATATATTCAAAAAAAAAAAAAAAAAGAAACGAATGCAAAAGGTAAGGAATGGCGTCAGTTGTTTCACTAATAGGTTGCTAGCAATAGACTCACGTTATCTTCTTACTCTATTTCCGCTGGAGAAAGTGAGAAACCCATAGGAGTAATGGCGGAAGGGGCCGTCAGCTTCCTTTTAGGAGCTCTCGGCGATTTGATTGTCCAAGAAGCGAGCCTCCTCGCCGGCGTCCAGGACCAGGTCGGCGCCCTCCAGGCTGAGCTCGAGTGGCTCCTCTCCTTCCTCCGTGATGCTGACGGCAAACGGCACGGCAATCACCACGACCCCTGTTATCACTAATTAATCTATTTTTCCTTACAGATTTCGGACATCTATCCCGTTAGTTCGGCCTTCCACAAACCTCGACCACGATAAATTGGTACAACAGCTGTCCTTTTTATCGGATACGAGGTTTAAGCTAATCTCCATAACAGCGGACACGACACATTGCCAGTTCCAACTGTCGCTATCAGAGCACTCTATCAGCACAATTTCCAACTCTCACGTGTCGCGAAGTTCAAGATGCCACATGTTCCAACCACCACAGGTTCCCATGAATTGCAAACATTAAGAGGTCGCGTGCCCCACACATTGCTTCCAGCTCCCGCGGTGGCCAACAGCGGTGGAGCCGACGATATGGGCTTAGCAGAAAAGCAACATTCTCTTTCGAAAAATTCACTGAACTCCACTGAGACCTTCCTATAAATACCTCTAGAAAAGCTGAAGCAAAGGTATGTAATAGCAGAGAGCTTTCTCTAGCTCACTGATTCTCTCTCTTTAATAAGCTCACTTTGTACTGGTCTTTGGAACAAAAAAAAAATCCTTCTGTTTTTAGTGAAGCCTTCCTAGTCGGTGCTTCGGTGGATGTAGGAAGATTTTTTCCTGGACCACCTTAAATTCTTGTGTGCTTTTCTGAATGATTTGATTCTCATTTAAGTCTTAATCACCAGACTTAACTCTCTGCGCACTACTGTTTCTCGGAACTCTTTTTTTCTTACGTCAACATATCTCTAAATTGCCTTCCCAAATTGGAGAGCTGATCCACCTGAGGTATCTTGGGATCAAAGAAAGTAAATTAAAGAGGATTCCATCATCGTTACGCAATATCTTCAACCTCCAGACGCTGAATCTGCACAATGAGCTCGTCCTCCCTGCTGGGATCTGGAAGATGCATCAGCTTCGGCATCTGAACATATTATGCTTTAATCTGTCCCCAAATTCTCAAATCCATCGACTGAAAATCCTTCAATCTCTGTCAACCGTCTTGCCCGGAAGTTGTTTAGCCGAGGGATTGGAAGTACTCGGGAACCTGAAAAGAGAACTATCAATCAGAGGGGATCTAGATCCTTACAAAAGCGCCTTGCAGAACTCCATTGGCGGATTGAAATCTCTGCGTTCGCTGACATTAGACTGCCACTCGTCAGTGCCTTCATTTGGTCGTCTCTCCAACCACATTCATCTCTACAAAATCCTATTATATGGGCGTTTAGATTCATTACCTCGATCCGACCACTTTCCGCCTAATCTCACCAAGATGATCCTCGGCTCGTCGAGACTGGAGCGAGATCCGATGCCGATCCTCGAGAAGCTGCGGAACCTCCAGGTTCTCGAGTTATCCTGGTCGGCGTTCCGGGGGAAAGAAATGGCTTGCTCTGCGGATGGATTCCCATGATTAAGGATCTTGAAGCTCGAGTGTTTGGCTGAGATTAAGGAGTGGAGGGTTGAGCAAGGATCTTGAAGCTCGGCGGCCTTCCGATTGAATTGCAGCAAATTGCGTTGCTGCAAGAGGTTGAATTACGCGATATGCCGGTGAATTTTGTGGAATCACTGGGAGAAAACTTTGCGGAAGATCGGTTAAAGATTAGGGTTTTAAAAACCCCAAACCAATGCGTCTAAAAATTTCAATTTTACTTCCCATTGATGGCATATTTTTATTTTAAAATTATAAATAATGAATGTTTGGTGTTGGACAAGCAATGAAGTTTGTTTTTTATTTTAAAATTTATGTAAAATATGAAAAAAAAATCCATTTTCTATATTAAAACTTAAAATTGATATTAAAATTTATGTATAATATAAAATTATTTATATAATATTTGGCTCAACTATAAATATAGTCTTTATAGATTTATTTCAATCCTAGAATGCATTTTTATCAAAAATCACATCTCTACTCATATATAATTGCTTAGTGACTGGATTATAAACCTTATAATCCTTTATTTTTTTACTATATATAATCGATAATGATGCATTTTATGCTTTTGTTGACGAGTTTTTGATGAATTTTAACATTTATATTAGTATATACAATGCAATCAAATCATATATATATATACTTTCTATTTAAATCATCAATGAACAAAAGAAAGTACATATTATTGTTCAAAGATAGTGTTTGCATCAAACCACGGATATCAACATGAATTAATTGTAATAGCTTCCTTGCTCTCCATGGCTTTCTCACAGGAACTAATGATCTTTGATTAGGGCTGTTATCGGATTGATTTCGATCGAGTCGAAGTCAACTCAAAATCGAAAATTTCGAGTTCAGCTCGGCTCAAAATCAATCCGAAATCGAAATGAGATATCATTCGAGCCGGCTCGGCTCGAAATTGAGTCATGATTTAAATCAACTCGTAATTATAAAAAAATTGTAGAAATATCATGTGTTTAAGAGGATTTGATTCCTAGGAAAATAAATCTTAGATCTCATCCACTCTACCACTAAATCACTAACAAAATTATATATACTAACATTTTTTTATATATTTATATTATATATTAATATTATTTATACTATACATATAATTTCAAGTCAAATTGAATCATATTTCAAGCGAGGTAAGGCCAACTCGAAATTGATTTGAAATGAACTACGAGCCAAAATCCTTAGCTCATGATTTGATTCAAAATTTCAAATCGATTTCTAGTCGATTCAAAAAACGAACGAGTTTGAGTTTCGGATATTTTTAACACCCATATCTTTGATGCTCAGCACACATACACAGTGGTGGAGTCAAGACCTCAAACTAGAGGGGTCAAATAAACTATTTATAATAATATTATAATAATATAAAATTATTTAAATTATAAAAAAAATTCAAAATTCTTAGTATATTTTATTTAAAATAAAAGATTTTGATTTAAGAGTTCTATTTCATGCCTCAAATAACAAACCAATAAAATAGCTATTCATAAATTAAAATTTTAATATACTAGATTATTTAATAAATTAAGTGTTAATCTATTAAATAATTTAGTGAATTAAAAATCAAAATTATGATCAGTTAATTAATTATTTATTAAAAATATATATTAATTTTTTAATTTAAATATAAGATACGTAAATAAATTTTTTAAATTGAATGAATTTTTACTAACATAAAGCCTATTTATATAATTTATATATTGAATAATTTATAAAAAATTGAAATTATAAGTTATATAAATAATTTTTTAATTTAATATTTTTTTAACTTATTATCACAATTTATGATATGATATTTATTATATGAAATTCTAATTGGAAATATTTTTTATAATAATTCCTATAATTAGTGTATTAAAACTCATATTCTTAATCATGCACGTGTTATTATGAAATACAACAAAATAGTTTTTATGATCTAATTGACCGGCATTAATTAGATTATGATTCAAACCAAGAATATATAGCACATTATATCCCTGTTTGGCGTGAGGATCAAAACAGAACCAAAATGATACTAATTTAAAAAACAATAATAATAATAATAA
>JAEMOT010001091.1:19612-132614 GCA_019297695.1 Apostasia ramifera | reverse complement strand
GATGGAGCCTTGAGGTACTTCGTCGAGCCAGTCCAGAGCCAGGCCCGTCAGTGTGTTCCTGAAAAGGCGGCATTTGTAAGCGTCTGAGACAGGGTCGCTGGTTGCGAGGGCATTTTCGAAACGCTTGACATGTTGGGCCGGGTCGGTGAGGCCGTTGTAGTCAGATACTCGGGGGGCCTTGTAGGCGCGTGGCGCCGGTGCCGCCATTATGGCGGAAGAGAAAATTGTGTCCACCGGGGGAGCCGGGGGATACACCTCGGGCCAGCTTTCGGCGGCGGCGTGGGTGCTAGTTTCCTCGGTTGGGAGTTCGACGCGTTCCGCGCCTGGTTGTTGGAGCGGGCTTTCGAGGGGCAGAGCTAAGGGGAGGGGTCTCTGCTGCTGAAGGAGAGCTGGTAGGTTAGCGAGGAAAGTGTTCATGGTACGGGTGAGGGTGGCGACTGTGTTTGTCAGCGTCTGGAGCTGTTGGTCGTCCCTTGTTGTATCGTCCTGGGGTAGGCGTGACATCACGCCTGCTGTTCGCCAGGTGGTGGAGGAGCGCTTTCGTCGTGAGCGTGCTCCATGGATGTAGGGATCAGGTTTGATCCTGCGTGAGGGCACCAAATTGTTAAGACGGGAAACAATCAAAGAGTTTTTACGTGGAAAACCGACTGGCGGAAAAACCACGGCTCCTTTTCGAGGAGGCTTAAAATGTTACTAGAAATCTTTGCTTGGGTTACAGAGTACTCAAAAAGGTTTTTTATTTTTTTGATCCCCCCTAAAGGCTGTGTACCGGAAGTATATATACCCTCAGCCTGTTCTATCTAGTCATTTTCAATCGAATAATCTACTGTCCTAGTAACAGCTCAATTAATGCCTGCGGATGGCTAGTATGTGACTCTTGTACGGTGTGCCAGTGGGTACAGCCCGTCGGCAGGAAAACCGCGTCTCCCTCAGAGAAGTACAATCTCCCAATGGTCAGATGTCATGTCGGGTCCTTGTTCTTCGGGATGTTAACCTTTCGACGGCTGATCTGTTCGGGATGATCTCTCCTGTTCGGCTCGCATACCTTGCTCACGTGGAGACCACGTGGACAACCACGCGGACGGCCCGGATGAAAAGGCGCGAATTCAATTGCAACAATTTCAGTAATTTTACGTTATATCTTATTTATTTTTGCTTTTTTATTCATCTCTATATGTTGTAGATGCTTGTTAATAAAATATGAAAATTAGTGGTTAAAATTATAATAAAATTGCCTATATTCAGGTATAAGTAATATAGCTGAATCTAAACAATAAAAAAAGAAGTTGAATCTTAAGACTCTATAATTAAAATTAAATATAATTTTACACCTCTGAAATTATAATTATTTTATTGAAATATATTTATAAATAAAATTATATGTTAATACAACTTTTCTTGTAAATTAATTAAAAATAGTATTAGAATAAAATTTTTATTTTTTTGTGCAAAATAAAATAGCAAATCTAACAATTTTATTTTGCGTGTGAATTGCTCCCATGCGTCCTTAGAGGAAGCAAAAATAGTAATTATTATACTATATAAATAATTTAGGGAGAAATAGTTGAATGAAAAAAGAAGGAATATAATGGGAAGATCAAATTTTCAACTGTTTGTTAGTAAATTAAATATTTATTTTAATTTATATTTAAAAATTCAAGTAACAATCATTTCATTAAATTCTTCATCCTTCTTATTAAAAGAAATAATTACCAGCATGCCACACAATTTAATTTTATTTATACCTTACACATCCATTCTTAATTAATTACGCTATACACACTTAAAACATTACAAAATCTTACATACACACATTTGAGTTAAAACTTAATCAAAATCTATTTGAAAAAAAAATATTCTTTTAGTAAATTATTAAAATTATATTTTTACTCTTAATAGTATATATTTTTCTCTTCCTTAATACCACACTAAAGCGCTGATTTGTCCTAAAATCAATTCACATCGTGGATGTCTTCTTCTTTTGCCGCCACCGAAACATTAAAGTTTTAGGATTTTCACTCAAAATATATTTAAATATTCTTAAAATAATATGATGAATGACTCAGATTTTTTGTAATCTAACTATAGTTAGATTATTGAAAATTTATGATTACTCATTATAACAGAAATAAATTAAAATATGTGTATGTAAGATTTTATAATATTTTGAATATGCATAGTATAATTAATTAAGAATGAATGTGTAAAGTATAAATAAAACTAAATTGTGTGGCATATAGGTAATTATTTCTTATTAAAAATATCTCAATCTTAAATTTTAAATTAAATATAAAAAATAATAGTAAATAATCAAATTTTTTTTAAAAAAAAAATAATAATAATAATAATAAATAACTTGAACGCCCTTATCATGAACAGTAATGACACCGATGAGGCAGCAACTTTTTCTCTCCGCAATCTTTGACCAGTAAAGAACGCTCTGTACTTCCATCTCCCCCATCAAATCTCCTCTCTCTCTCTCTCTCTCTCATTTCAGCTCTCTCTCTCTCTCTCTCTTCTTCTCACACTGCATACGGATTAGTGAAAGACACCAAAAGGCCTGTTTGCTTTATGAACAGATCAACTAACTCATTAGCCTTCTCTGATCTCTCACCTTCCCCTTTTGGTTGCACACCATTCAATATTCATTCGAAACCCACCGAGTTCATTTTATTTCAACTGAAATTTTTGTATTTTTAGATCAAAGTAAAAATTTTATAATATGCGTTATACTGAAACCGTCAAAATTAAAACTATTGAAACTCCCCAAACTGACATTTTTCAGTTTACAAGTGAAACTAAAACTGAATTGTAAAATTTATTCATCGAGTGGAATGAATGAGTGGATATATTTTTGTAAACTCTACTGCTAAATGAATAAGCTTAAACATAATAATGTTCGATATGAATATGCTGATTAAATCTCAATTAGAAATTATTAATGAGATTGATTAATAATATTTTTAGAATGATATCTTATTTTGTAATAATATTATTGTTCTTATCTAAATATCATAAACTATTGATTAATTATGGTTGATGAAGTGTTCTTAAATAAGTTTCATTTATTAACTCGATAATTGGCACGACAAGGATCTTAATTACTATTTAGGAGCGCACTTGAATCAAGCTCGAGGTGGTTGGTCCATAAAAAGGATAAAAGTCTGGCCAAGCTCACCCTTTAGCCGTTAAATGTGCTTGTGCTTGCTTCTATGTCGGGTTGCTTCTATGTCTAGTTGTTTGATCCAACTTAACTCAATTTTAATCTAGTTAGGATTCAGGTCATCAGTTTTAACAATTTATTAATCTGATCAAATTCGAGTTAAGCAGCACGATCAAGTCAAGTTTCGGGCAAAACCCAACTCGCTGAACCGTTTTGGCGCTTGCACGAATTCATGCTTGGAAACCGTAATCGATCCGAAACTATCGAAACATATCGATTTCGCCGAAAAATGAAAAAGCAAAGAATGTGGAGGTGATGAGTGGGGATTCACCCTTGCCACCCTACCAAAAAAAAAACACCAAAAGAAGAAAAATTCCCATTGCAGCATCCCATTATGCAATGGTGAACACCATGCACCCTCACCACCTTTTCTTTTTTGCTCTCTTTTTATCTCTTTTAAAGCACCACCAGCAGCAGGTGCCCCTTCCAATCATCCCTTATTTCTTTTCTTTTGATTGATTGCTCAACCCCTTTTTCAACTAAAACAAAAAAAAAGAATTTAAATTATTATCATGTAATTAATGTGCATAAAATAAATTATTTATAGGTCCAAATAAAAATCCTTTGATCAATTGTTTCCCATGAAGTTATTTATTAATACAAATTATTTATCGTTAAATTATTTGATATAAGGTTAAAGATCAGTACGTTCGAGTCCCACTGCTAGATTTCTTCTTTCTATCGGAACCTATAAATTATTGGAAAATTTACGTGAAAGATATTTTAATTACAAAAAATTATATGTTTCAACATCAAAGATGATATATTATTTATATGAGTTATATAATATTACAAATTTACATTTAATATTTTGAAAATAATTATGAATTAAATTATTGATATATTTTTATAAATTTTATCATCTTACAAAATTAAATTTTATTTAGGGTTTAATTTTTAATATTAATGTAACACTTTAAATTATAAGATATAATTTTAAGGCTTGGGATTTGAAATATAACGTTAAGTGTAATATTTGTAATTTTATAAAATTTTAGTACGATATATATAATATTTTATTTTTAATAATAAAATATATATTTTTTATTAGTAGTTAAAGTATTATTTATTTAAATACTCTTAAATTATTGCACTTGGGTTCAAAGTGTGATAAGTAAATTTTAGAATACTCTCCTGGATCAATTTGTAATAACTCAATATACGAAAAAGAAACGTGGCCTTTGAAAAGGTACGACTAATAATGAAGTAATTAATGCGCAGATGTAAATAATGTAATTGATAGTTGATGACCTCAATATAATTTACCAATTTGATAATGATAATTTAGATAATTAGATATTATAAAATTACAGAGAACTCTAAGTGCTTGTTTGGTAGGCAAAATGAAGCAGCTTCAATCGTCTTAAAGTAAATTTATTTAAGTAAATTCACTAAATATATTATTTGATCAAATGAAACTGAATTAAAAAAATACAATTTCAAGCTATTTTTAAACACATAAAGTAGAAACCATATACAATATGATTTCAAGTGAAAAAGTTTCACTTATTCATAGCTATTTCAAAACTTAAATGCAATTCTTTTTTTTTTTTTTGAAAACGAACTTAAATGCAATTCTAGTCATCTAAAAGTGACTCGATCATCAAATATGGCCAAAGTTCAAGGCGGAGCTTTTATTTTTCTTAATTTTTTAAAAGGTACGGACCCTTAAAACCTTTTAAAAAAATTGATAATTAATCCATACAATGTTCCGAAGCACTTTAAAAGGCACATGTTAGTTAAAACGCACATATTAATTCACATGAACTTCTGCTTAAAACAGTAATTATTTAAGTAAATCGTATAAGGCATAGACTAATTTAGCATATTATCACTTTTTACTGAAGTTAGTAACCTAATTTTCATATACCACAAATTACAGGTACCCATACGTAAGTTACTTGGGATGATGTGACCGCGGTATCAATCACGTACGTCCGTCGTCTTCTTCGAGTACTTTCTACGGTTCAAATAAAGAAAGAAAAAATCGCAGAGTCTAGAGAGAGAGAGGCAGCGTCGAGCTATTACGTTCTCCGTTTCGCCCGCCGTCTCCATGCACGTCGCGACGAAGCTCCTCACAACGACACGATGGGCCGAAAAGAGCAAAGCGATCTCGTACGAAGGTCCTTCAGGTGGGCCCAACTCCCCAGTGGGCCTAAGTGGGTCCCACTTAAAACCAGCCCTTCTAGTAAAAAAAAAAAAATTGACTTATTAAATCGTGAATGACCCATTTTTGTACTTTAAATAATTAATTCGAAAAGTTTACATGTAGGGTTTAGTGTAACTAAAAAAACCATAATTGTAATTGAGTCGCTTCAATTGGAAAATTGACTCGAAAAAAATATATATAAAATCCGAGAGTTTGTCTCCATGATCGCTCGATATTTGAATCTTGTGCTAAGCTTTAAGGCATATTTACGATGCGTTATTTTATCAAACTAAGGTTACGTTTACGGTCGAATTTCGAAATTTATTTTTTAAATAAAATTAATTAAATTTGTTGGAATAATATTCTCATATATTTATTATTTTTATAAAAGAAATATAAAATGTAGTGATTAAAGAATGTGTCGAATAATCTGGTGAATTTGATTGACTGTTATTTAAAATTTAATGACAATTGCATGTTGTTTTTTTTTCCAAAAATAGTTCTTAGTTCATTGAGAATTTTGAGTTGGCTCGATTATGATTGGTAATTTGAAATCAAAAGTTAGTCATCTCAAACTTCCTCGGATTCAAAAAAAATATACCATACTTTGAACTTAAATTAATTTATAAGTCAACAGTTAAAAATTAGCCTTGAGTGAACACAAACTCAAACCAGATATTCTTCTCACTTTAAATTTAGAAATAGAATTGATGCATGTAGCGAAAGATGACCAGAGATCGCCACTCACGATCTTTTGATGCTGGTGAAATCCCCCGAGCGGCCTATGCGCTAAGATTCGGGCATGGATTTACGTGGCACTCCAAAGGGCTGTGGATTTGGAGCAAATTTTTCGTTCGGGCGACAAATGTGCGCAAATCATTCGACGCCCAACTAATGACTATCACATGTGCACAAGCAGTTGATCGGCGCACATGTGAGTCGAACAATTCAGAGCCGAATGGTTCAGTGCTCAAATCCGATATTTTTTTTCGTGTATTTATAATGTTGCTTCTACGCTTTGATATATACTTGAATGCGATTTCCACGTCTTGTCCCTCAACCTTTTCCAATACGAAACCCCTCAACTTTTACCTCAAAGTGGGAAGAAATTATTTGTTCGAGCAAGGCATGATTTAGCATTTTATTATCGATTACTAGACGAGCAACACAGGCTAGGCTATATTGAGCTGCTATATGTATATATATATTAAAATATAATATCATAATTTTATTTATATATATAAATTTATAATTTAATCCATTTCTATACACTATCAACCTATTTCTATGTAGTAATTAAATATTTAATCATACATTAAATAATTTTAATATGTATAATTGTATGCATATTGATTCGATTATAAGTAAACTTAATTTTATTTTGAAAATTAAGTTAAGTTTAGATCAAATAAAATGCAATTAATTTTGATTCAAAATAAATTATTCAATGTGTACTAATAAGTTTTATATTTATAAATAATCTCTCCTCATATTGCTTAAGTTCAAAAGCATTGATTTCATATTGTAGCATAGTATTATATATTTTGTCATTAAGATTCTCGTTGCTAAAAATAAAGCTATAAATTTTGCTCGAAATTCTGCTTACCTCAAACTTGATTTGAATTCCAATGACTCGAAGTTAACTTGTTCAAATTAGGATCGACACAATCCGAACTTAACTCAATATTAATTCATAACTCTATAATTTTTAAATATCATATTGCATTTTTACGTTATATATTAAAAAAATTAAAGTATTTTTAATAAAAAAATATTATTTACTTATGTATTTTTTTTAGTTTCTATATTATTATTTATTGTAATAATTTTAGTATTTGAAATCCATTTTTGCCTACTATACAAAATTGATCATTTAAGTCGAGTAAACTTGAAGCCCAACTCAAAATCGATAGTTATAACTCGACTTAAACTTAAACTGGGATTAGTTTACTCAGAGTCGTCTCATTTACAGTGCTAAAATAACTAAATTCAACACTAAAGTATAATCCAGATACATATTTTGTCAACTAAATTAATGCAAAAATTTCAAACTTAAATAACTACGCAACGTTTCATGTTATGCAATCAGTCCTGACACCATGGATGTGGATGTTAGTTGTTTAATAAGAAATAAAATTGAGCGAGATATTTAAATAAATACATATGTATGTTATAAAAAATAAATTTAACGTCATAAAAATCACCAATAATTCTATTTTGAAAAATCGCAAGACCAATTTAGTTTAACATTATATTAATTGATAATTTCATAAATTTTAAAATCTTATTTATATGTATCAACAAATGAAATAATTATTTTTTAAATATATAGACTAAATTTGAACCAATAACAACTTACACATGTGGATAATTTTTACAAAATAATTTCTTGTGAGCATCATAAGAAGTAAATCTGCGAATAATGCATTAAAAAATTATAATTACCATGAATTAGGATATGGTAAATTGCATTCCGGTCCAACGTTAGAGAAATACTTGTAAAATAATTTTAACTTTTTAAATTTTCAAATACCGATCTCTTATAAGATTTAATGTTGTGCCACCATTAAGTCCTATGTCTTCAATTTTAGTTGATTTAATTTGATCAAAATAATATTTTCTTTTTCACCTAATTGTTTATTTCCAAAAAAATATTCATCCCCAAAACTTAAAAATTTGTAACATTAATTTAACAATTTTATATATTACTATATGATTTTATAAGTATGAATAAGAGCACAAGAAAATAAATATATTAATATAAAATAAGATTAAATAAATAATACTAAAATCATATCAATATATATATATATATAAATATATTGCATAAAATAATTTCAGACATACAATCATAGCACGTGATATTGTCTTTAATTTTTTAATTTGTAAAATAAATTTCAAATTTAATAATTAAATTATTTTTCAAGTTGACATATTATAATCCTATTCAATTTCGTGATTTGAACTAAGATTTTAAAATTGGGTTAAAATTGTTGAATTTTGATAGTTTCAGAACTGTTTCGATAAAACTGATTTAAAAAAATTAAAATTATTAAAATTATTGAAACAGTTGAAATTGTTAATTTTATTTTGCGATCAAAATTAATATGGGAATTAAATTTTAAAACCTTAATTTGAACCTTCAGGCTTCTATCTAGATACAGTATTCAGGAATAGTGGATGTGTATCAAGAGTCAGATTTATTTTAATATAATGAAATTCAGAAAATCACAATTATTTTGTGATAATAAATTTATAACAAATGTTGTTAAATTATAATTATCTGACATATCTTATCCTCTGACGTCCGAAATCTGAATCATCATATAATAAACTTATAAAAGTAAAAAAAAAAAAAGAAAAATAGGCAGCAGAATTGCTATAAAAGGCCGCGTTTTGTGCAACATATCTTCGGCCCTTCGTCTTAAGTGCTACCCTTTATTTTCCTTCTCTCGTCTCCTCTTCTTCTCTATCCTGCTGCCTGGAGCTCGGGGATAGAGATGTCTGGGAGACAAAGGCCACCGCCATTGCCTGCAGAACAAGGCGGCGGTGTCGGCGGAGAATCCAGCGGGCGGCGCACCGGCGATCCTTCTTCCTCGAGGCTGAGAGCTGCGGACGTGGCCTGGCCGGAGCACTTCGTCGAGGCCGTTGCCGCCCGCGTTTCAACAGACGCCTCCAGCGTCGCTGGAAGGCTCGCCGCCGCGCCAGCCATCGTCACATTCTTTCAGGTACTCATCGACTCCTAATTGTTTGTTATTTCTCACTATTAGGGATTTAATTACACTTCAAAAACGCATCAATCCGTATCGACTTCTTCATTTTTTGTGTAAGCATCTTCTAGATCGAATCAACTAGCTGCTCTCACTGATTTTATTTTCCTTCCGGATTTGAATCTGGTTTCATACTTAGGTTATCTTGCTTTGCTCTAGCAATTAAGATCTAGATGCATAAACGTCGATGGAAATGGATCTGTGGTTTGCAGAAGAGCTAGGTGCGGATATACCTATTCCTTTCCGCCAGCGTAACGGGCATCAAAGAAAAAGGGTTGAATAGGAGCTCGACAGCTAACGCAGCCATGTATAGGCTTTATTCGTTGAGGATGGTTTAGGGTTTTGTAGGCACATCGGGGCCCCGGAACAGGCATTACTCTCTCTCTCTCTCTCTCTCTCTCTCTCCCTTTCTCTCTCCCTCTCTCTCATGTGGCTTCACTTCTGTTCCTCTAGACAAGTTCTGACTCCGTGCAGAAGGGAGTGAAGAGAGAGTGCGCTGCGCCTGCTGGTCCTGGCACTGTTGCTGGAAGAAGTCTGAGACGAGCTGGAAGTGGAGGGGAGGAGGGCGGTAAGAATACCTTGGGCTTGACCCTACTGGACCTGTCGTTGTTCTGTGCTCGTCTTTAATTAATAGAACTTATCGCCGACCCATCTCTTTCAAAAGCGATACTGCAGCGCCCGACGGCCGTCGCTATCTCCATCTTCGCCGCAGTAGTTACGGTCTAAGATTGTAGAAAGAAACAAAAAGAGAAGATTTGTATTTTTTGGGGGTTTTTGGGGTCGCGGGCTGCTCTATCTCTCTTCCTTCACTTTCTTCCAGCACTGTAGCTGCAGCTGCCGCAGGCGGCGGCAGCAGCAGCAGCATGTAGCTAATGGAGAGACCTGCGTAGCCCTCCCACTCACACCATCCCTGGCGACGATATTACTGTTTGGAGCAGTTAGTAAATACGCCCTCTCCTCCTTGAGCCTGCCATTCCGGGAATGGCTTCCCTTTCCTTTTGATTTGACCAATGTCGTCTTCATCTTCGCTTTTCTCTATATATAAGTATGGGTTTTTGAAGATGGTTACATTATTAAAATCAGGTCTGTATAGATTTTTCTATTGGAATTAGTTTATGGGAACACGGAGAGTTGATTGGGCTGCTGCTCCCTTGGAAATGGAAGTGTGGGAAAAGCAGCGACAATGGTTCCCGATATTTGTTGGTTGCATCGGCTGCCTCAGGGCTGATGCACTGTGCTTCGCTCCTCCCAACGATTTGGCTCACCACCCACTGTCATCCTTCCCGGTCCTTTTCTCTTGAAATGCATAAATTAATCCCATCGATGAATAGTTTTATCCAATAATCGGCACCCTTCTCCACTGTTAGCTGCAATCTTTATCCCTAATCTAAAAAAAAAACTGCAATCTTTATCTAAAATCGATGAAAGCTCATTCATTTTTGTTAGAAGTTTAGTAAAGAAGCTTCAACATAATTTTTAAAATCTTGAATAATAAATGAAGAGTCACCTCATTCTGTTCATTAATATTTGAGAACTAGGAGGAGGAGGAGGTGCTATATCAAAAGATTTTCAGTGTAGTTTAGAATCGAATCAATAATTCTCTCTAATACAAAGCACTATATATACCCTAGACAAGTGTTATGTAAATGGGTTGAACAGAATACGACTCTACTCTCATATTTAATTTGTCACACCTTGAGCTCTCAGGTCATTCAAGTTATCGTATTGTAACGACTATATTTTTATACAAAACTCATCAAAATACTTGACGAGGAAGACTTGATATATTTGAGACTCATTTAGAACTAAATTAAATCTCATTTGAAAAAAATTAATATACCTAATTAATGTCAAAAAATAAGATTCATGTTTGTTAACTTACTGCTTGATAAAAATTTTCTTATAGTTTCTCTGTTTATGAACCCAAATATTTTTTTAAGTTTTTTTGCCAATAAGTTAGAAAGATCGTGCACACTTGGTGTTAGTAAACTAATATGAACTTGTAAGCTAAACTATGGGCCTATGCATGAACATTAATTAACCACATGTATCTTTTGCTGTGTTACTATGCCGGCAGGAGAAGTAGTTCGGATGTGTTCCTCTCCACCATGTCTCCGGTCCAGTTCAACTTTCCCGGTCCTTATCCATTGCATCCCATATATAGTCCTTATCCATCCCATATATAGTCCTTATCCCCTCTTTTGGGCCCTTTTGCAACATTGTTTCCTCTCTCTTTTTCTCACCTCTTTTATTTCTCTCCAGCCATATTCCTCACTTTACGTCCTGCTTTAAGCGTCCAAACGGTGTGCAGATCGAGCCACCATCGAGCCTTGGTATCATATCTATCTATTTCATTTTAGCTTATGATATTTCAACATCAAACATCATTTTTTAGGAAAAATCTTAGAAGTAATAAAGCTGGAGAAGCCAAATTGAAGATGAGTAGTGAGTGCTGTGCAGCCTGCCCCCACCAGGTGACCGCCCCTGCCCCTTCATCCAGAAGCCGGAGAGAGGAGATGCAGCAGGGAAGTTTTGTCCTATTAGTCTGCGGCCTGCTTTTTCCTATGCAATGGGCATAGAAGGTACCGCACAGGCATGCAAGAAAGATCAAAAAATTGTCCCCATCACCTCAACCATGCACACCATCTTTTGCTGCGAGATTGTCACAGCCATCTTAGACTCATATAGATCATTACGTCTCTCTATGGTCTCCTTTGAGATCTATTTTTAGATGACAAATATATATATATATATATATATATATATATATATATATTATTTTATAGAGTTAATGAAAACAAAATTATTTTAATATTAAGGGGAGTGTAGTTGGTGAAATATAGTTGATTTTAAGGTTAAAATTTGTGTTGAATGTAAAACAAAATTGATCTTTAAGGTTAGAATTTACGTTAGATGTGAAATAAAATTATTAAAATTTATAATAAAATTTAAAATATTTATAAAAAATTAATTTTGACTTTTTTGAGATGGTGCCTAACAGGTCCTATGAGTCTGATTTAGATCGAATGGTTCCTATTCTAAATTCTGTCAAGATAACATTCTGGTTGAATAAAAAATTGGATCGATTCAAGTGAATGATTCAAAACTCTCAAATAGTACATATTTGAATTACTTTTTAAATAAATGAGATATTTATTGGTATTTTTTATTTTTATGTATTATATAAACAAATAATTCTTTATCATGTTTGTTTAAATAAAAAAATAATGCACTTAAAAATAAAAGTATTCAAGGCTAAATACCAAAAATATGAATTAAAAACCGTATTGTATATTAAAGTTTTACAAGGTTCAACGCCTCTGATTTAAACTTTTTTTCCTTAAAACTTAAATAAAATAAAAAAATAATTAATATATACTATTAAGGGCCCGTTTGTTTGACCGTTTAAAATTATCCTGGTTTAATTTTAATCAGGTATATCATATCACATATAAAATTTAATATTAAAAATTAATTTTATTTCACATCTTACACACATTATTAAAATAATAACTAACTTATATCACATTCCTCACATATCCTAACATAATAATTAACTTTATATCACATTCCTCACACACCCCAGTATAATAACTAATTTTACTTCACATCATTCTTAATTTTCAATAAAAAATATCTCTATTCAAGTTTAATTTTAATCTTATTAAATTTAAACTTACAAACAAATAGGCCCTAAGTAATAATTGTACAAAACTTAATAAAATATTTTTAAAACTTTTATTAAATTACCTTGATCAAAATAACATAGATTAAAGTATAAGTAAAAGCTTTATTATTAAATGATGCAACTATTTCTTAAAATTTAATAGTGCTAACTATTTGATCACGATATCAGATCAGTTGGGTATATTTGAAATTCAACCAGAATTTATGAATGGATCAGAGTGGTTCATTAAGTCAGAATGTAGATTTGAAAAAATATCTATCCTCTTACTGTTTCTGAATCTGGTATTATCAAGATCTGACCCTGTTGGACCTACCAAAAACACCATTTACATATCACATCCTTTAGAATAGTAGATATGTAAGGAAAAGTGAAACTTAGATAAATATGAGCAAATAGGCGATGGTTTAACATATAGATTATGTATTCTTTTTGAAAGATTATAGATTATGTATTTGATATTTTGTTGTTCATCTTTGAGGAATGATTCTTTATACATAGGTTTTAGGTATCATTCGAGACCTAAATCATCTTTGAAATACCCATTTTAATTCTCATAAAACTTCCATTGTTCTTATCATTCTCCCATTTAGTACCGAACTTTTGTGTTTTGTTCTAATTTCATTAACGGGTTATTCTGAGATCAGGAACCAGATGATTAGGGCATTTTTTATTTCAATTTCTTTACCAAACCCCTCTTTAGCTCTTCTCCATATTCATGAATATTTTCAAACCGCATAAATTTGATTCAGTCCATTTTTGCTGAGCATACTTTAGTGGATCTGATTCAGTCACTCAACAACTGCAAATTTAAACAAGGCCTTTGCTTTTAGGGGAACCGTGTGGTAGACGTGCATACAAGCTCACATGGACTAGTAAATGAGAAGACAGCTATATTTTCTTTTGCTTTCGCGTTTAAACTTCTGAGTTCACAGCGTTTATGTTTGAGTGTCAGACTATTTATTGACTGTTTGGGAGAGCTTGCAACCATAGCAGAGTATAAATATTGAGCCTGGTGCAAGATCTTTTACTCTAGATGCTCTTCTGAAGAGTTTACTCCCATGGATTGTCACCTGCATCCCCATATGAAATTTGTCTTCTCTATGGAACTGCTCAAGCTTTAACTTTAGGCAATAAATTGCTTTGAGCTTTGCTGAGCTTTGACGGAAGATACTGTGATGAACAGTTGGAACTTGGGGACTGCTTGGTTCAAACTGCTGTCAATGCAACTTCCTTAAACTTAGGCCTTGTGGTAGAGTTTGGTTGATTTGTTTATTTGCAGTAATTTTATTATAAGAAGAGCCTTGAAATCAATATGATATAGATTGCATTCCATACTTCTTTTCACATGTTTGCACATGATTAATATTTATCGCTAAATTAATGTGTGTTCTCCACTTCTCCTTATATAGTAATGAGAGTATAGATGTGAATTTTAATGATGGAATTAAGTTATGATGATTAAATTATAGGATTGTGATATAGTTTTTATATGATAAGAAGATGCATATCATATTTAATGGAAAATGATAATATAGAACCATTATCTAACTCAATACCATCACCCATGCTAAATGACTAAGACATGAGGCATTTGAGAATTCGTGATTTTTTAAATTCAAACACTACAATCATATTCATAGTATGTAGGATATGGCTAGATTCGCAGCATTTCAAAGTTGGTAGATCATCTCCTAGGCTGAATGCTCATGTGATCAATGGGTTAATTCTAGTGCGTTGCATATGAAACACACTATGTCCTTACAAGCATCTCATTATGAGCAAGTGAAACAACAAAGACTGATGATGGGTCTAGTATAATTACTCTTCCATGCTCAAACACCATCGACAACAATGATGCAACTCTCGACCATAGTCAGACTTTCATCCACGGTGGACTACATTGGCCTTGATCAATGGACTTTGTGATTATAACCATAGAGCACACTAACCTACAATTACCTACATAGAGAGAGTGAAGAATTATCCTGATTGAAGTAATTATACATTGAGCCTCTAAATACATGTAATGTCTCATTGTACTTCATGTCCTTGTACAAATTCTATCATGCTATTGCTCCCTTAAGTTGAACGAGACATTGTGGTTCTTATTTCAATTCATATTCCATGCATCTCAGTTTTGATCCAGTTGGCCTCAACTAAAAATTCAATATCTCGATTTCAAGTTGAAGTTAGTTTAACTCAATTAAAATCATTCAATTTTGAGTCGATTTTCTAATTAAATTGAACCTAATTATGTCATATATTATATTTACATATGTATTAATATATTATATATATCAAAATATAATATTATAAATTTACTTGTATATAATTTTATAACTAATTTTTTGTATAATTTATTATTACTTTTGTTATACGTAAAATAACTTAATTATATATTAAAATAATTATGTATAATTATATGCATATGGAGCTTATCACACTCCTCTAGATTTGTGATGAATATATGTCTAATCACAAAAATACCATCGCACTTAAGCTAACCACATTACCATCCATCCCCGGAGTAAAATGTACTCCTTACAGTCGCATTGTTCTAGTGAGAAATAATGCCAAGAACAAGTCGAATATCCTTGGAAACCAGCAGCTGGCAAATCCACCAAATCTTTCCCTTAGATACGGGTTAAGCAGTACTCCACCTCCCAACCAGAAGGTAAGAGGTAGAGATAAATGCCATAAAGCAGTCATCCTAGCTATTTTCTTACATAATATATGTTTTTAAAGATTGAAAAATGATCTACTCATTGTACTTAAAAGGTCTTGTATATATGCTATCATTATGTATATTATGAGCAGAATGAGGCATTCATAGTTTTCATTCTAGTTCTTGGACTTCTATTTGTCATCTTCGTTCCTTATTTCGTATCATCCATCATTTTGCATGCAACAGTAATGCAAGGTTGTCAATAATAATGGTTAGCAAGATGTTTCATCAATGAGCTTGATATTTAAATTTTCGGTTTCCATCGACCTTATTCAAGTCAAGAAAAGTTATAGTTTATCATCAGTCAATCATTTTATATTTGATGATTTAAAATGATTTTTTGTTTGAATGATTTAAATGTTAAAATTATTAAATGCAAGGAGAAAATAGGAGCTTTAAAATAAAGATATATTTGAGCAAATGTTTTTTTGTTGTTAATTCAGCCTTTTATTTGATATTTAAGTGTTATATAAATTGAATTTATTTTTATTAAAAATTATGTAAGATGAACTTTATACTTGAAATATATAAAAAATATAATTTAATTTTATATTATATTATAATGTATATATATATATATATTATATTCTGGAATACCTTATTAGCATTTGTTTTTTAATGTTACTGATAATGGATGCTTGCAGGTTTGCTCTGCATGGCGAGCCATATCGCGTTCGGAACTCCTGTGGCAAGAGTTGACTCGCCGCGTGTGGTCTCGCCGTCGCGGCCGCACCCTCCCATCTTGGCGGGAGGAGTTCATCTCCCTCCACCGCACGGCCGCCAACTTCCGTTCCGGCAGATACCTACACTCCCTTCTCCCGCTCCCGCCTCCCTCCCCGGCTTTTTCTTGCCGCCGGCTTGCCTTCTCCGACAACCACCTCGCCGCCGGCTTCAGCGACGGCTCCGTCCGCCTCTATGCCCTCCCCAACGCCGTCCTTCTCGCCTCCTACGACCTGCACCTTCAGCGCGACCGTCTCGGCCAGTTCTCCGCCTCCATCTCCGGCATAATTCTCTCCTCCCCCGATGCGGGTCCCGGCCATATCGTCTTTGCCTCCCAGGATGGTGACATCGGCGTTGCTCTTATCGACGGCGAGAACGACGACGTTCATCCAACTGCTCGTCGCGTGCGATCCGGCAATCCCGTGGAGGATGGCATTCTGGTTGACTTCACCGCCGATGGTCGGTGGTGGGTTGGTCTCTTCGCCGGCGTTCCGGGACGTTCATGGCGTGTCTGGGACGCTGAGACGGAGCAGATGGTCTACGCTGGCGGATCGCTGACGGACGCCGATTCCGTGGCAGGCTGGCATATGCTTGCGGACATCAGCGGACCGTCGGTCGCCCGCATTGCCATGCCGGATCCCGGGTGGGTGGTGGGTTGCACGGGCTCTCGGCTGCAGGCCGTGGCGTTGGAAGAAGATGGTGGACTGGGGGTTGTGGAGGCGGAGGTGGAGCACCGACGGGCGGCGGCGGCGGACTCCCTGGGTGCGAGCGAGGGGAAGGTGGTGGTTGTGGAAGGCGGTTCGGTAGCGGTGGTGCGGGTGGCGAGGACGATGGAGGTACTGTGCAGATTTGGGGTGGCGCCGTCCGGGGGAAGGAGGGGGGTGGTTGGGTGCATGAACTGGGGGTTTGTGGTGGTGTGGGTGGGCGGCGGGGTGGGGAGGGTGTGGGATGCGGCGTCCGGCGAACGATTGTACGGATTGAGGGAGAGGGTGGGGGAGGTGAGGGCGGCCTCGGCGGCGGATCGGTACGTTGCGGCGTGGGCGGAGGACAGCGGGCTTCACTTGTGGGATTTTTTGGGAGCGGCATTGTAAGTTGCTCTTATAGCCTGTGGCATTTATTCAATTAATTAATTGAAAATGGTTCTATAATTTCATATGATGGCACTCAAATACAAAATCAGAAAACTGACCATTTTTTTTCATAAAAAAAAAGACAAACTTTTGAGTACTGTGAACAATTGGCCCCAACGAACTAGTTATTGGGGCTTATGTGTGCACTTTTAGTGCGCTTTGTTTATAATTTAAGTTCTGGATTTAAAAGATTCTTCAAAAATAAATTATTTTAAAGCTATGTTATTTCATGTTATTTAAGTCATTCATTTCTTTTTTGTTCCTCATTTTTTCCTATTTGTATCTGCTTGTTTTGAGATTTAGTTAAACTTTAGTTTTTCTTATTCAATATTTTGTTTTCTCTTTTATTTTTGATTTTTTCTTTAGAGTAGGGCGTGCTATCCCAAAATGCACAAATATTCTAGTTATTTTTGACCTTGTCAATGACATCTAAGTATCTCATTGATCAAGTTAGTGGATTAGGTCAATGGTTAAAATTAAATTTTACATTTTTGGTGCAGAGAACATCAATAAGAAATTATTTAATAAGCTAACATTATGAATGGCAGAGAGTGAAATACCTATTCTGTGGATGGTATATGAAGTACATGCATGCATGAGCTACCTATCTAGGATGCTTCTTTCATGAGTGCTATAACACAGATCTTTCACATCCCAATATAATAGTTATCATTTTATCTAAATATTTCAGTATTAGCAATTATCTTAAAATTGTATCTTATTTGCCTTATTACAGTGTAGTATATGTTTTTCTAGGTGTAAAATCTCACCCTTAGTTCTAAGCTGTCAGGTTTCTTAGTTATCATCTATTGTGGTCCTCTTACTGAGATTTTTCAGTTTAAGATGATGGTAACTTACAATAATACAAGTGCTTGATCATTAGATTTTCACATGCTATTTAACCAAAGCACATCGATGAAGTTGCATCTCGTCATCATCATCATGTTGCTCCCAAAACTTAAGATAGGCGTATTTCTACCTTTCAAGGTATTATCAGGACGGTTAGAAAGGTCGCAGTTCCATTAGTGTAACTCAAAAGTCTTGTTAGAAATTTTGGTACAATTGGCATACATTTTGGCTAATTTGGTGTAAACACAAACTGCATGACACACTTTCTAAATAATATTATGAGATAATGATCAACATTCATAATGGGGCGCAAGAGGGAAAATAAAAATAATTATTAGAAATTTGCAATAGAAGATATAATTAAGGTGGTGTTTGATTTATTGTTATTGTGATGCTGTATTACATTATTTAGGAAAATAAATCATTTGGTTTGATGACATTTAAATAATATTATAAGAATTTAAATATCACCCTTTATAATGTTGGGAGGTGGAATTAGATTAACAGCTTTTTCCAGGGTCCAGATTTTGTTCGAAATTTAATTTGCCATTTTTGATTTACCTCAAATTGATGTAATTCTCAGCTTGTGAAACGTTGGTCAATATGTTGACTTTCCAAATCTGAGAGAATCATTTTGTTCGGTCTATCAAAAAAACGTTTATTAGTAATAAGAATTATTACCAAGTTACTGGGCCTTGTTCAGCCCAAAAAGAGCTGTTTCTTAATTGGGCCATGGCCCATGGTGCATGGACAACTTCCCATTGATGTGAATTAGTGTTTAGCTCAATCTATGTCTTTTTTATTTTTAAAATCATTCGACTTCTTTAGTCAAACATCATGAATGTCTCACTCTCAATGAGACTCTTGTGCGCTACCGTTGCACACGGGTTATTGCTCATTGTTGCTACTAGCCGTTGCTTGGGTCTCAAGTGATCGCGACAATGGTGCAACAATCAGTGAATGGATAATGGGAGCACGTTTTGTCATTTTAAAGATAAAATAATAATTTAAAATTAAATTCTATTATATTGATTATGTGAAATTTTTTAAAAAAGATTTGATTGAAATATTTATCCAAACTTTTGAGATCTAATTAAAAATAATTTTGAGGGACCAAATAAATTTTCTTTTTGATAATCCAATCAGAGTATAACAAATTCAAGAAAAAAACGGAGCTAGAGTGAGAGACCATCTTAAATACGAGCATTTTCTCTCTAATAATGACTTGAATAAAATATAAAATTTTTTTGATTCACACTTTTTTAGTCTTCATGTAAAGTATGTATTGAGCTAAGGTACGTGTTATTCTATTAATTTTTTATTGGACATGAGTGATAATACTGTTGCTCCATAGAACTTCGTGATATTACTCCTTTAGCTCACAAACGTGAATTATATTTGCTTAGTGGGCCGGCCCATGCATTAAATAGGCATCAATCTCCATTTGAAGAAATCGACTCGGCTTCTTCCTGCCTTGACCGAACCCTAATTCCGTCCGTCCGTCCCTCTTTCGTCATCTTCGTGTTGCGGCTGCTCCGAGGCGGGTGGCGTTGATGTCGTCGCTCTAGGTCGATCATCTACCTCCTCCACGACGGCTTCTTCCTCCTCTTCTTCTGCTGCTTCGTAATCGTTTCCAAGCCTCCGAAAGTAGATCGAATTTGCTTCGTTTGATGTTTCTTTCGCCTCTGGAAATGCTATGATGAATATGCTTTTAGTTTCTATGTCTGGACTGCTGAGATCCGATGATTAATCAAAGCCTATTCTGAGCAGATTTTGTATAATTTTTTTTTTCACTTTTTCTCGAATCTTTCGATGTTAATCTTCTTTCTCCTTGATGCACCAGTTTCCCTCATACGGATGCTCTTTTTCCTGCATCTGAGTAGATATGAAGGTGCAGAGAAGCATATTGTTGGCTTACCAGCGCATTGCATCGTCCCCACTTCGCACTGTGTCAAATGGTCCGACTGATATTGTTTTTAGTTTGAGATTTTGATTATGCGATCGATGTTCTCTCTAGTTTTGCTTATATGCAAGATTGATCTAGCTTCAGACTCCAGTTCTCTGTTGTTCTTGTTTCCGAATGATCTTTTCCCTGTTCTCGCGTCAGTACTTCATCAATCTTCATTGATGGATCTGGGATTTTGCTGTTCCGGCTATGATGTAGTACAACTCTTCTATGTCTCGACAGATGAGAAAATTCTATGATTTGAAGAGTGCTTCTGATCCAGCGGGAACTTTGCTTGTCATATATGTTCATTGACCTGAACTTCTATTCGTTTTTCATTGTTTTACGCCTATTATCGAGCTATGTGTTGTTGAGATTTCGATTTCTACTTCGTTTCTGAAGGTGATTTGGAGGCCTGTAAAGGGTTTCTCATTCTGAATCCTTGCTGGTAACCTATGGCCGTAGTCTATATACGGCTCAATAAGCTAAACAAAACATTAAGTACGGCCTAATTCCACATCTTCTGTAAGGATTGAGCAAAAATCACATAGAATGCATTCTCCTCTCTCATACTGCATCATGATCTACATTTCTTTTTTGTTTATATGGTTGATGTGGCTTGAATGATGGAAGTGGTAGAATGAGCTGTATGTTCGTTTGATTGGAATAAATAATCTACTACTGAAAGAACTCAATTGTGATGAATGCCAAGGCATTGTGGTCTTGGATTTGGATGTGATTGTATGATTTATCATGAGTTGATGAACAGAGAAATGAAGTATAAGATTAGACAGAAGGTGGGTTTAGTTGTAGATGTGGCTGGCGGCTACGATTGTTCTACGAATTAAGAGTGATTGTGGATGTAGCAGACCCTCTAACATGTGTAATTCCTATCTCCATTGGCCCCAATCTTATTATGTTTCGAGTGGCATACAAACTATTTGTAAGGTATGGTAGACGGAGTCCTCTTCAGATTACGGAAAATTATCTTTTAAAGTGATGAACAAATCAAAGGGACTGAAATAAGTTTTCATTTGAAGATAGTCGTAATGGGCATAATGCAAAGGAGGGCGGCGGGTCTTGCCCTCGTGTGGAGGAATGTCTTGTAGGTATTGGCTTGGTTGTGGGAGGCGAAGATGACACCATTCCATGGAGGTTTAATGGCTTTTAAGGCGACTTAAGTGAAGTTTTTTTTTTTTTTTGGGCAAATTGAGGCAGTAGAGGGTTCCCAAATTCCTTTGTTGAGTGCTTTCAACAAAATTTTGTACCAGTAATCTGAAATAAATGCCTTTTGAAGTACTGTAGTCGATTGTGATCTTGATGTGCTGAGATTGGAAGAAAAAGAGATAGGCATGATTATTGTTAAGGGTAAATATCATCAATTTTTTTTTTGAGTTAGGAGGTGACAATGACCGGTTCTGTGCTTTAGTATGTTTTCCTAGTTTTTCTCATGCTCCAATGGCAGGCCGTAATGTTTTGCTTGTGATTGAATGAAATCCGTTATGCTTTGTATCAAAAATATAAATCCGTTCTCTTTTTTTTTTTTTTTTTCTTGTTAAAGTTATTTTGCATGGCATGCTTTTATAATTTTAAGAGTTTTTTGTGTAGCCCAGTTAGTTGCTAAAGTTGTTGCTAAATTTTAATTGAAAATATATGTAAAATTTGAAAAAAAAAGTATTTTTATACTATTGAGGGATTGTTTGTTTGTAAAAAATTAATTTTAATAAAATTAGATGAATATATTTTTTTATTGAACGATTGTGAAATGAAATTAAGTTGTTATTTTGATATGTGTGAGTAATGCGGTATAAATTAGTTATTATTTTAGTATATATATATATTTTAAAATAAAATTAATGTTTTATTTTAAAAAAATACGTGATGTGAGATGAAAATAAATTTAATGTTAAATATTATATGCAACATGTATTTATTTAAAATTAATTTGATTAAATAAAAAGTAATGTAAAATTTGGAAAATAATTAGATCCTATGATTTATTATTTAAAAAATTTGCATTTTATTTAAAATCAGTTCATTTAATTTAAGTACAGGAAGTTGTATATGATACTATCGGTAAAATGAAAATTAATGATGCTAAGATTAATGTAGTTTCCAAAAGCTTCCTAGAGAAACAAAATGAGAAATATAATTTAATTAATAAATTTCAAATGAAAATTACTATTTTTCAAACTCAAAATGCCTCTTAATAAAAAAACTTGAATGGTTGCTGCATTGTTTGTTTCAGGCCCTAACCATCCTCATTTCTGTGTAAAATAGGATAGACAAGGTTCGACATAAATTAATTGATCATATGCCACAATAACACATGGTAGGATGTAACCGCATAAATTGATAGTGCAAGTAGCATACAACAACATAAATTGCTTTTCTAATTAGGAATACGATTTATGGCATATGGCGTAGTTTACGCATAAAATTTGTGTTAAATTCACGTGCAGGAACTAAAGTTTTTTTAACACAATGTGTTAGCTGCAGCATTATAAGTCCGAGCAATAATATAAAAATTAAACCAAATTGAAAATTAATTTGCTATCTGGTTCAGGATTTAATAAATCAGGCTAGTCATCAAACGGATATTAATGGTAAATTACAAATTATTTAAAAACCTCAAAAAAAATAATACCAATAAAAAATAATAACAAAGGTTTAAAATAACAAATATATTTATTTTATTCATTTAATATCATTAAATATTACATAAATATAAATTATTATATTTTGATGAAGCTTTTAGCATCGAATGAGGCAATCTGGTCCAGTTTTCACAACACATTAACTCTGTCCAAAATAATATTTTAAATTTTTGGATTAAATTGATTCATGAATTTTTTATTTTTATATAAAAAGAGAGAAATTTACTAAACTTTGAACCTCTCAAAGGTCTTTGTTGTCCAAGAATTTACAAAATAGCACCAGCACGGGAATATATTATCTGATTTATAACTAAAAATGATTTTGGTCAACAATCTGACACGCAGACTTTTCAGAAAAACCACCTATTTTAGAAATTCTCAAAAAAAACAAAAAAATAAAAATAAATTACTAAGCAGCTGCCTGAAAATCACCAAAATCATCCTGCTCTGCTCCATCTGAAGTACCTGCTTCGGCGTCCGAAGGTGATTCTTTGTCCGGATAAGATTCATGTAAAGGGCCTCGAAATTCAGTGCTACTATGGAGGCTGCTACTAGGACTACGACTCAAATTCGATGTTCCGGAGCTGAATGATGGACTCTGAATTGGGCTAACGGGAGACGAGGGCGGCGGTGGTGGTGGCTTTAGGGTTATGGTGCCTTCTCCCTCTTTCAGATTTGATTTCTCATCAAGCGAAAGACTTGTAAGGCGTTCAAACAATGCAGACTTGGCACGACCACTTCCTTTCTGTTGCATGCAACATCTTAGTATGATAACACATGAGCATGGCCCAATAATATATATAGAGGGAGAGGGAGAGGGAGAGAGAGAGATTTCATGTTGTGAATATTGCAGTTAGTGAAGAAGATTTTAGGACGAACACCACCAAATTGGAAATAAATGGATCAAATATAATTATCGAAAAAGATGGACTAAGTTTATATTGTTGTTCATTGACAAAATCATCCTTCTACTCCTACTATGTATAGCAGGACACTCTTTTAGTTCTAATAAAGTGAAAAAAAATAGTGAGTAGCAGCCCTAAAATCATAAGACCATTAAATATAAAAAGTCAAAACTTACACATCACATCAAAAAATGTATAAAAATTAAGTGAGACGGACATTTTCTAATCCCACAAGTTATCATTTACTGGTAGCCATAACATCAATAAAATCAGTAACTCTACTAGCAATTTTTTTTTACACATTTGAAACTTTATCTTCTAAAGAAAACAAAAAATTATTTGACACAGTTATAAGATGGAAGTATAATTTAAAAATATATCTTAGGGAGATATTGCTGCCCAAAAGGGATTAACTTATTATACTCTACAATATTCAATTTCTTTATATTACACTAAGAAAAACGTGAACAACTTGCATAAAGCAGCAAGAGGTAACTAAGAAAATTGAAAATTTTCACATTCTTATGCCCATAACAACAAAGAGATTACACAAATCCTCCTTGACAGGCAGCTTAGATTAGAGAAAGTATCAACTCAACCAGATTGTGCTAACACCGACAGTAGATTTGAACTTCTTGCAATTTTATCTATATTTTTGAGTCCTTATCGACAATAAGACGAGTCTCATAGATTGGTGGCCACATATTATGCACTATTGTACATGATATACTAGCAGCACAAGCATTAACAATCATGTTCAAATCGGCATGCTTTATGACAGGAAGAATTATTGGTAATTGTAAGAACTAATATTTTTTTTTTTAATGAAGATTGTAAGAAGCAATCTTGCACCTCATTGTTCATGCTAACACTTTCAAATGACCAGATTGACGCAAAATCTCAAAACCAACAAATGAACATGACAGACAAGTTCAAAGACAACAATTCTAAGAAAGAAGAAATAATTCAAAACAAATCTTCATTAAGTACAATGATTTAAAGTTGTATTCTTTTCCCATAAATTTGTAGGTCGTAATTTTATCTTATTTTTTTGAAAAGTTTTGTTAGAATTGAAGTACAGTTTTAAGGGATATTGATATAATTTAAATGTTTATAAAAAAACAAAAAATAGATACTAATCTGGTCCCCAACATGTCGAAACCAATCAAGAACCTAAAAGTGTGGACAAACAAGTGGGGATTAGTTCTCAAATATAGCTAACGGAATAGATCTAGAAAGGATCAGACTGGTCCATACCTAGGTTTGGTGGAATCGAACTAGAACTGCTCTGTTTCGATCTATCAAGGATCCCTAACCTATACCTATGCTATAACCTAAATATAAGCTTATGTTTCTCAGTGAGTTAGTTATCAAAGATTTAATATGGTATTAAAACTAGAGATCTTGAGTTTGAGATCTAGTATATAGTATACCCCAATTATTTATATGATAAATTTAGAAAAAAAAGAACTTACAAATGAGCTTTGTGTGTGCAAGATGATAGGCTTATAGCTGGGACATAAATTGCACGCATAAGTTTCTAGGTCAGTTAGTTATCAGAGAATGAACAAGATCCACAAGCAATAATGATCAAGAACATATCCTAAAATCTTCAGCATGTAAAGAGCAAGAGAAACTTACGTTCTTTATGTGAAGAATCAGAGTTTCTCCTTCTTTTAGACTATAATCAACTGATGATGTCGTCTGATAGTGTTGTTCCATCTTCTCAGCAGTCTGCTTTTTATTTAGATATCTTTCATTCGTAAAGGAAGCACTATCAAATGTATTATTAGTTGTATTTATCTTCCTAAGATTAGTTTTGGCTTTCATAAGAAATAGAAGAATAATTATTTAAAGTGGAACAACAGAATAGAGGGGAGAGAATTTATCGTGACCATGTCACTACAATTCTCCAAAGTACAGCAACTAATTATCTCCATATCACTCAACCTATCCAATAAAATCATATATAACTAATAAGTAAAAGTTAACGTTCACTTAATAAGTCAAAATACAACACAACGCTATGACCTTTGCAAATAACTAACTAGAATTTATAAACCAAATGCTCGATAAATTTCAGTACTAAGTCACAAGGATACTTCATATGATCATGGAGTGCAGCCTGGAAATCATAAGCCTGTGGCCTTTCTCTAAACCCTATCCCAATAAAAGCATGCCGGACACGGCCTCCTGCATGAAGTTTTAATTTGTCATTTCCTAATTTTGGTGATTTGGAAAGAACAAAGAGGATGTAGTAGAAATAAATGAAACATACTTCAAAACTAATGTATTGTGCATCACTTAGGATTCTAAATATTAAAAATTTAAAATTATAAATTTACGTGATATTATGCCCCAAACTCAAAAATCTAAATGTAATTTACCCTATTTTCAGGGGAAAAAGTTGAGTTTATGGCTACACTTGTTCAAGTTTAAACAAAGACAAACAGGGCCTTTAAATTTGTCAGCTCTATATGCCTGTAATTCCTTTGCAAATTTGACGTAGGTAAAAGAAATATGACACTTCAAAAGTAATCTCTCTTGGAAAATCATTAACGAAAGGTCAAACAAAGCACACAAAATCATAATCAAGAAAATTTAATCAAGCTTATTATCATTTCAGAAAGATCAACTGGAAAACTATGATGCACCAAAAAGGACACAAATCTTCTGGTGGTTAAAAAAATAAATCAAGCGCAGCATCAGGAATTCTATGCTTGAAATCAAGGAACTCAAGCAAACAGAAACCAATACTCTAATCTGTCTTCAACTGTTACATCTGGATCCGCGCCGCCGCATCTGGAGCGTATACGTGGAGGCTTACGTGGCATTGGCATCACAGGTGCTCAGCGACGAACGGAGGGGATCCCAAGGTGAAAGGCTGTTGTCGAAGAGGCCATGCCGAAGAGCTCACGACGAACTACTTGCACGCAAATGGCTTGACTAGGGGGGACGCCCATCCTCCAAAGTTTCGTCCCCCACAAACTTAGCTACGCCGTCATACAGAGACATCGCTGCACCAGTCTTTTTCCGAGATCAAAAGTGGCCCTCAGTGCCGGTCCACAAGTACCGGTCCACAAGTATTTATAGGACCAAGAGATCTACGTGGCAGCCGCCAGGCACACTCATCAATGCGCTTCACGACTGCCGGGGGGGCATGTTACATTTGGATCCACGCCGCCTCATCTGGAGCATACACGTGGAGGCTTACGTGGCATTAGCGTCACAGGTGCCCAGCGTCGAACAGAGGAGATCCCATGCCGAAAAGCTTTAGTCGAAGTGGCCAAGCCGAAGGGATCATTTCGAACTGCCTACACGCTGCGTGAAGTACAGCGGACCATACTACTTTTAAGAGGTATGGTCCTCCTTGCCTCCCAGACAGTACTGTTCGTACAGCCAGGACCATTACGTGCCAGCCTAGCAGACATCATTGGCCTGGCATTAGAGATGAAGCCCATTCCATTGAAGTGACCCCACAGATTAGATAAGGGTATAAAACCTCATTATAACAGGGAAAAGCGGGTTCCGCTCTCCTGAAAACCCTCTGCTTAAACCTCTTTGTTCAACTTCACTCCCTCTCATTATTGTAATCTTGCTAGGACCCTGCATTAGTGAACACCTTTGAAGCCGCCCGAAAGACGCCGTGGTTTTTCCGCTCAATCGGTTTTCCACGCAAAAAATCTTCTTCGTTCTTCTAATTGTTTTCTTGCGACAACACTAGGTAATCAGAGATTGAGGGAAATTTATGTCCTTGTGAACATAATCAACTTTTGAGATTGTTGATGAAGGTGGTCATTATTGGCATTGTGGTTAGATGAAGCTCGGAGATTTGGCCAAGTATTTCACTGACCCAAGGGTCCAAAACATGCTAGAAAGATGTTTCTACTTAAAACTATTATAAGTTAGGATAGGAGGGCTCAACTGTCAAAAGTTGATGTTGAGGCTCAAAATCAACCAGAAGATCGAAAGAGATTTTTACGTGGAAAACCGACTAAGCGGAAAAACCACGGCGCCGTTCGGGCGACTTCAAAGATTTCCACTAATGTATGCTTTTTACAAGCTTACTACAAAGAGGTGGGGAAGAAAATGGAGTCGAGAAAAGTTCGGACAAAGAATCCAAAAAGAATCCGCCCCTTTCTCCCTGTTACAATGAGGTTTTATACTTTGATCTGGTTTCTGGAAAGTCACTTCAAGGGAATGGGCTCTATCTCTTGTGTTAGGCCAATGATGTCTGCTAGGCTGGTGCGTCATAGCTTCAGTTGTACGGATAGTACTGTTTAGGAGGAGGGAAGTCATGCCTTTTAAAAGCGGTATGGAGTCCTATACCTATTCTGTCTTGCAGGTCGGTTAGAGCTCGAACTGGGCGAGGAGACTGCAGAGGAGCCCCTGGCCGTCTCGCCCCTTGACAGGGCAGGAACTTCCTGGCTGCCGACAAAGAGGAGATAGGTGGGGTCAGGAGTACCTGCGGAGGGGATCTCTTTGATGGCGGCCGCGGTCTCTGAAGAGGGTGAGCCGGACCTGGCCTACATTGATGACGTGCAGGTCAGCGACGAACCCGCAGAGCAGCACTAGGGATGCGAAGGCTCAGCGGATTCCAGTGCTAGGGCGATGACGGCTTCGGGCGACCAGAGCGCTGAAGAGTCCGGGGGTACTTTTCAGGATGAGCCCCTACGAGGCGTTCCCGAACGGCGGCCTGATTCGGTGACCAGACTTGGCGCCAAGACTGCCGATTTGCTAAGTGCGGTAAGATCCCAACTAGGGTTTCCGGGTTTTGACTTTCCCTAACACGTGTTTTGCAGCTCCAAAAGACGCAAGGGTGCAAGGAGGCCATGGCGCAACAGAGGAATGCAAAAGTGTGGGAACTTAGGTTCCTGGAGTCGGAGCGTCAACGTCGCCTAGCTGAAAAGCGTCTCAATTCGGCCATGCGGGGCCTAGAGGATTCCAGTCGTCGGGAGACCGAGCTCCAGCGGCTTTTGGAGGAGGCGCTCGATCAGAGCCGCGCGGAGGCCCGCCAGGAAGGAGTAGATGAATTTCAAAGTTCACTTGAGCTTAAGGCGTTTGTTAAGGAAGCACTCGAGAGTTCGGTGAATATGTTGGGTTCGGCTCTCCTCAACCGGGGAATAGTGAGCCGCGAAGATCTCGAAGGGCTGGACATGGATGAGTGCATCCGTTCGAGAAGCCGCTCGTACCGGTGCCCGTACTTCAAGATGTCGACGGAGAGGTTGGAGCGGATGTTCGCCTTTGTTCCGATCCTGAAGGTGGTCATCCCGCCTAGAGCTGAGGAGATCGCTGAGGGGAGCCCAGTGCCGGAAGAAGGGCCAAGTGTTCGGGGCGAGGAGACTGCAGAGGAGCCCCTGGCTGTCTCGCCCCTTCGTTCGCGGGACTCACTGGAGGATGTTCCCCGAACTCCGGGTGCAGACATCAAAGTGGATTTTGCCTCCGAGACTTCAAGAACAGACGGCGAGTTGTAAAGATTTTGTAATTTAGCTTTGTAAAGGGTTTTATCAATGGAATTTTTCTTCATTTGTGTTCACGTATTCTCTTTCGAATAGTTATGTTGCGAACAATTGTTCATGTAAAATTCTGAGAAGTTTGGATGATGCCTAGGACTTCGAGAAGGGGAGTGTCATTCACTGCCAGTCGCCTAGGCGCTAGGATTTAAGGAGCCTAGGACTTTGAGAAGGGGAGTGCCCTTGACTGCCAGTCGCCTAGACGCTAAGTATAGGATTTAAGAGGCCTGAGACTTTGAGGAGGGGAGTGCCCTTGACTGCAAGTCGCCTAGGCGCTAAGTATGGGATTTAAAAGGCCTGGGATTTCAAGAAGGGGAGTGCCCTTGACTGTCAGTTGCTTAGGCGCTAAGTATGGGATTTAAGAGGCCTGAGACTTCGAGAAGAGGAGTGCCCTTGACTGCCAGTTGCCTAGGCGCTAAGTATGAAATTTAAGAGGCTTGAGACTTTAAGAATGGGAGTGCCCTTGACTGCCAGGCGCCTAGGCGCTAGGATTTAAGGAGTCTGGGACTTTGAGAAAGGGAGTGCCCTTGACTGCTAGTCGCCTAGGCGCTAAGTATAAGATTGATGGGAGTGGCGAACTGATGCGAAATTCAGATTGATGCAGTTTTCGGAGCATCAGCTTCGGACGGCGCGGCTTGTGAATGTCGTCCCATTATCACAGACCAGGGAGAGTGGGATGCCGAATCTGCATACAAGCCGCGTCCAAATGATGTTCCTAACGTTCGCACCCGTCAGTTGTGCCATAGCCTTGGCTTCGACCCATTTGGAGAAGTAATCGGTTGCCAATAACACGTGTCGCATGTTTCTTCCAGATTTGGGAAATGACCCAGGAAATCGAGTCCCCACATCGAAAACGGCCAGCAGCTCGAAATGGGCTGCAACTGTGCTGCTGTGAAGCCAACTGAGCGCGAGGCGGCCTCCCGTCCGTGAGGAGGCCCCGAAAAGGCCTCGGATCCGTCTCTCCAACTCTGGGGGATCTGCGCGGTGACTCAGGCTTCAGCTCCTCTGGTCGTGGAGGTTATCGGCGCGCCATCGCTGGACCGTGATGCGCTGGCTTCGGCCTCGCCTCCTCCGGCGCCCTAGGCGGGTCCGGAGGCATCGCCAAGGGCAGGTCTGATGGGGTCCAGTTCCGGAGGTTCGAGCGCGCAGATCTTTGTGCGCAACATCTGCCGACACCTCGACCAGATCGAAAAGCGGATTGCCAGCAGAGAGCAGGCGACGATGCTTGAACAAAAGGTGGATGAGGCCTTGACCCTGCTCCGAAGGTTGGAGCCTTCAGAAGCGGAGAGGGCGGTCACTGATTTGGAGTCGAAGTGCGCCAGGTACGAGGGCGATCTGGAGTCGACGATGCTCGAAATCGAAGAGCTGAAGAAGGAGAAAATTGCTCTAGAGACCAGGGTCGAGGAATTAGTGGAGAACCGTCGCCGAAGGGACTTTGCTCGGGCAATTCGAGGTCTCCTCTCGACGCCAGAGTTCGGGCTTTCTCCTTAGGCTCTCTTCTATTTCAAATTTTATTTTATTTTATTTTGAATGTGAAAGGAGAATTTGTTTAATGAAATGCCTCCTATCTACTTCTTGCGCAAGTTTTGAAAATTGTGATGTGACCATCGAGGGGAACAACGAGGCGCGCGCAGTAGGTCTAGGTTTTTAGTTTGATAGGATCAAACAGCCAGATTTCGCCCTTGGGGAGTGGAATCGTCAGGTTTCGGACTATAAAAAGGCCACTGGACCCGCGATGGCCCCCTGGTACCGTCATTTCCTTCAGACTCGCAATGGCCAGAAAATCGCGGAGTCGAGCGAGGGAGATGTGGAGTGACTATCAAGTTGTTCGAGGAGAGCTTTGTTCCCTTCCTCTGCATACCTTTGAGGCGGAGGTTGAGCAGGTTTGGGGGAGGAATCCAGAGGTGGGGCTGGAGTTCCCATCGGCGGAAGCCACGTTCAAGACCCCGCCGAAAGGGAAGATCGCAGTTTGTCTCCATCATCTCCGTGACAAATTGTTCCTTCCCTTCCAGCCGGAGTTGGTGAACGTCTTTAATCACTTCGGCATCATCTCCGTGCAACTTCCGCCAAACGCAATCACCATGATTTATTGTCTCATCAAGGAGCTGCAGCGTCGAAGGATCCCTTGGGATATAGAGATCGTCAAGGCGGTCTTTCAATGGGAGGCAAACCCTCGTCTGCACGGGTACTTTGTCTTAAAGGGTAGGTATTGCCAGGTGTTCAAGGTAAGGGACACCGGGTTTGCAAACTGGTACAAGAAGTTCTTCTTCGCTGAGCCTGGCGGAGTAAACTTCGTTGTTCCTCAAAGAGTCGGCGAGGCAAGGTTTGTGGGGGATGGAGCCGGTTTTGAAGATCCGCGTTTTCAAGCGGGGGACGAAATTCGGAAGCACGTCCACGACGGGAGGACTACCTATGCGAGTTGGAAGATGACGTGCGGGTTTATACAGGTAAGACTTCAGAGGTTGTCCCCCCTTTTCGGTTTTGATCTTGTATTCACACACTCTGTCTTGCAGGTTGGCCAGATATCGAACTGGCTTGGTTCCGTCTCCGGCAAATCAGGAGCAAGAGGGTTCCCCACGACCGGCCAGGACCTTCCCGGCTGCCGGCGAAGAGGAGATGGGTGGGGCCTGGAACGACTGCGGAGGGGAACTCTTCGGCGGCGGCCCGACCTGGCCTACATAGATGATGTGCAGGTTAGCGGCGATCATGCAGAGCGGCACGAGGGACGCGAAGGTTCAGCGAGTTCTGGCACTGGGGCGGCGGTTTCCGACGACCAGAGCACTGAAGGGTCTGGGGACGCTCCTCGGGAGGAGCCCCCGTGAGGTGTTCCCGAAGGGCGGCTTGATTCGGTGACCAAACTTGGGGCTAGGATCGCCGATTTGCTAAGTGCGATAAAATCCCAAATGGGGCTTTCGAGTTTTGACCCTTTCTAATACTTCCGCTTTGCAGTTCCCAAAGGAGACCATGGCGCAAGAAAGGAAGGCGAAAGAAATGGAACTCAGGCTCCTGGAGTCGGAGCGCCAATGCCGCCTAGCCAAAAAGCGACTCCATTCAGCCATGCGGTGTCTGGAAGAGTCCAGTCGTCGGGAGGCCGAGCTCCAGCGGCTTTTGGAGGACGCTCTCGACCAGAGCCGCGAGGAGGCTCGCCAGGAAGGGGTCGCCGAATTCTGGTGTTCACTTGAGCTTAAGGCGCTTGTCAAGGAGACACTCGAGCGGATGTTTGCCTTCATTCTGAACTTGAAGGTGGATGGCCTATCGAAGCTGAAATGGCGAGGGCTGAGGAGATCGCGGAGGGAAAACCAGTACCGGAAGAAGGGCCAAGTGTTCGGGGCGAGGAGACTTCGGAGGAGCCCCTGGCCGTCTCTCCTCTCCATTCGCGGGACCCACTGGAGGATGTTCCCCGGACCCCAGGAGCAGACATCAAAGTGGATTCTGCTTCCGAGACTTCGAGAAGGGACAGTGGCATGTAAAAATTTTGTAATTTAGCTTTGTAAAGGGTTTCATCAATGAAAAAAAAAAAATTATTTATATTATTTTTTGTTCGTTTGTGTTCTCTTCTGAACAGTTCTGTTATGAATAATTGTGTAAAATTTCTAAGTTTGGATGAGATAGCTTGGGACATCGAGAAGGGGAGTACCTTTGATTGCCAGTCGCCTAGGCGCTAAGTTGGGAATTGTTAGGCCTGGGACTTCGAGAAGGGGAGTGCCCCTGACTGCCAGTCGCCTAGGCGCTAAGTTAGGAATTGTTGGGCCTGGGACTTCGAGAAGGGGAGTGCCCTTGACTGCCAGTTACCTAAGCGCTAAGTTGGGAATTGTTAGGCCTGAGACTTTGAGAAGGGGAGTGCCCTTGACTGCCAGTCGCCTAGGCGCTAAGTTAGAATTTGTTAGGCCTGGGACATCGAGAAGGAGAGTGCTCTTGACTGCCAGTCGCCTAGGCGCTAAGTTAGGAATTGTTAGGCCTGAAACTTCAAGAAAGGGAGTGCCCTTGACTGCCAGTCGCCTAGGCGCTAAGTTAGGAATTGTTGGGCCTGAGACTTACAGAAGGGGAGTGCCCTTGACTGCTAGTCACCTAGGCGCTAAGTTGGAAATTGTTGGGCCTGAAACTTCGAGAAGGAGAGTGCCCCTGACTGCCAGTCGCCTAGGCGCTAAATTAGGAATTGTTAGGCCTGAGACTTCGAGAAGGGGAGTGCCCTTGACTGCCAGTCGCCTAGGCGCTAAGTTAGGAATTGTTAAGCCTGGGACTTCGAGAAAGGGAGTGCCCTTTACTGCCAGTTGCCTAGGCGCTAAGTTAGGAATTGGAGACATTATTTCATAAAATTGTTGATAATGTTGTAGATTAGTTACAAGCGTTTCACGAATAGAATTTTCTGATGTCATTGCCGCTCCAAGTCCTTGGTCGGAGAGTTCCATCGTGCCTCGCCAATTTGTAGGTGTTCGGGCCGAGCACGTCTCGAATGATGAAAGGACCTTCCCAGTTTGGGCTGAGCTTGCCTGATGCCATGTCCCGGCTAGCAGTGTTTTTTAATTTCAGGACAAGGACGCCATGTTGGAACGATCTCCTTTGCACGTGCTTGTTGTCATACCTTTCGATCCTCTGCTTATGCTCGGTTTGTCGAAGAGCGGCTATTTTCCTGTCCTCTTCGAGAAGGTCAAGCTCGAATTTCCTTGCGTCCTCATTTTGTTTCTGCCATTCGAGGAGGGCCGGTGGACCAAAGTTGCTGGCGTATTCGACTTGGGGGGAGTAGATTTCTAGCTCCACCGGAATGAGTGCTTCCCTCCCGAAAACGAGCGAGAAAGGCGTTTGACCAATGGTCGCTGTCGGTGTGCAATTGAGTCCCCAGATTACTGCTGGCAGCTCGGCGGCCCATGACAACCCGATTCTTTCGATCCGCTTCTTCAGTGTACTAAGGAAGTTTTTGTTCGTCGCCTTGGCTTGTCCGTTCGACTGGGGATGTCGAACTGATGCGAAGTTTAGGTTGATGCCATTTTCAGAGCACAGGTTTCGGACGACGCGGCTCGTGAAGGCAGTTCCGTTGTCACAGATCAGGAAGAGCGGGATGCCGAACCTGCATATGAGTCGTGTCCAAATGAAGTCCCTGACATTTGCACCAGTCGGTTGTGCCATTGCCTTCCCCTCGACCCACTTAGAGAAGTAGTCTGTTGCCAACAGCACATGGCGCAGGTTCCTTCCGGACTTTGGGAATGGTTCCAAAAAGTCAAGACCCCACATCGAAAATAGCCAAGAGCTCATTATAGGTTGTAGTAGTGCTGCGGGTTGCCTCGGGATGCTCGAATAAATCTGGCACTGGGGGGACTTTTGGCTGAACTCATTGGCATCCTTTCGAAGGTTTGACCAATAATACCCCTGACGCAGGACATGTAAGGCGAGATTTCGTCCGGCGGCATGGGTTCCACAGTCTCTGGCGTGGATCTGTTCAAGGGCGATTTTCAAGTCCTCCTCGCGGATGCACTTCGCCAAGGGCAAGGAGTAACACCGCCTGAATAACTGCAATTGGGATAAGACGTTTTTGGCGGCCTTTACCCGAAGCTTGCGGGCCTGATGCCTGTTGTCCGGGAGTTCGCCCGTTTGGAGATAACGTCGGATCCCATCCATCCAGCTTCCGGATTGGAGCTGACATCGAAAACTTCAAAGTCCTCGAAGGCGGAGGTCAGGATGTTTAGTGCACTGCCATTTTCTTCCTTGGCCAGTTCATCTGCTAGTGAATTCATCTCGCGGGGGATGTGAAATAGGAGGGCTTGTGTGAAATATTGCAGGAGGTTTTTGGCCAGCTGGAAATACTTCTTGATTATCCCATCCTTCGTCTGATAGGAACCCCTCAGTTGGTTCATCATTAGCTTTGAGTCGCTGTAGATGTGCAGGTGTCGCGCTTCGAGGCCCTTGGCGAGTTTGATCCCAACAATGGGCTTCTTACTCGGCCTAATTGTTCGCGACAGGGAAATGTATCCTTCCTGATCTCTGGAGTCGAACTCCCCAAGGACTAGTGAGGACGATGTCGATCCCTTAGATGTATTCGCCGGAGGCTCCGTCGACATAGAGGATCCAGGGCTGCCGCTTCGTCGGGAATTTAGGCTGTTCAGTTGTTCTCAGTTCGGCGATGAAGTCGGCAAGCACCTGGCTCTTCGATGCCGATCTTGAGAGGAAATCAATGTCGAATTCGAAGAGCTCCACGGCCCACTTCTGCAATCTTTCGGAGACCTCGGGTGAGTGAAGTACTCTTTGAAGGGGTTAATCCGTCACTACCTTGATGGGGTGAGCTTGAAAATAATAGCGTAACTTGCGTGTAGCAGAGATCAACGCAAGAGAGAGCTTCTCGAGAGGAGAGTACCTCATTTCGGCGCCGTGAAGGACGTGGCTGACATAGTGGATCTGGTGCTGCCGGCCCGCTTCTTCCCGGACAAGTACTGCTGATACCGAACTGTCGGTAGCGTTGAGGTAGAGGAGGAGGTCTTCGCCCGGGAGCCGGCGGAGAGAAGCGGCGGGGATAGCAAGTATTCCTTCGACGACTCGAAAGCTCTTCTGCAGTCCTCACTCCATATCGGGTGCTCCCCTCGAAGGATTTTGAAGAAAGGGAGGCAGCGCTCGCCGGATCGCGATATGAATCTGCTGAGTGCTGTGATCCTTCCATTTAGTTTCTGTATGTCCTCGATTGTTCGAGGCAGTGCCATTTCCTGAATAGCCTGTATCTTTTCGGGGTTTGCCTCAATTCCCTTGGCTGACACCATGTGCCCCAAGAACTTGTCATATGCTGCGCCGAAAATGCTTTTGAGGGGGTTGAGTTTAATGTTGCAGACTCGGCAAGTGTCTAACGTTTCGCGGAAGTCGTTGAGGTGTTGCTCTTTGTTCTTGCTCTTGATTAATATGTTATCGACATAAGCTTCTATATTCCGCCCATTTTGGCTTTTGAATACCGTATCAATCATTCGCTGGTAGGTCGCACCTGCGTTCTTCAAACCGAAAGGCATGACCTTGTAACAAAAGGTTCCTTGGTCAGTAATAAATGAGGTGTGTTTTTCATCCTCCTCCGCCATTTGGATCTGATGGTAGCCTAAAAAGGCGTCTACAAAGCTCATCACTGAGTACCCTATCGAAGAGTCTGTCTATCTTTGGTAAGAGATAGAAGTCTTTGGGGCAGGCTTTATTTAGGTTCGTGAAATCTACGCACATCCGTCATTTCCCAGAGCTCTTCTTCACTACAACGATGTTTGCGAGCCACGAAGGGTACGCAATTTCTCTGATTAATCCGGCGACAAGGAGTTTTTCGACTTCCTCTCGGATCGCCCGCTGCTTCTTGCTGCCAAAATTCCTTTTCTTTTGTCTGACGGGAGCTACCCCTGATTTAAGACTTAGCCGATGTTCGACTACGGCCCTTTCTATCCCTGATATATCACTAGGTTCCCAGGCGAACACATCGAAATACTCAGAAAGTTCATTTTCAAGGAAATCCTTAGAAATCAATACAGTTTTTCCATCGACGAAGGTTACATGGTCATTTTGTTCGATGAGCGGCAGGGCGTGATCTCTGCGGTCCAGGTGATCAGTGTGGAGGCGAGCATTTATCTCAAAGCATTTCCTGGCCCCAACTTTGTCTCCCCTGATGGTGGGATTGCATTATAACCGGAGGGGGCATCCATGATGACGAAGTCGATCTCCTTCGTCTATTTCTTGGGGCCCTTTTCGAGAGCGACATGTAGAGTTGCGTAGCCTGCGGGTCGGTAGATGTCCCCGGAGAAGCTGGAGATAGTCATGGAAGGAGGGAGAGGTCTACACTGCCCGACACCTATTTCATTGAAGGCGCGGAGGAAGAGGATGTCGATCGAGCTCCCTGTGTCGACTAAGGTCCGATGGACGTCGCAGCCTCCGATTTCGGCGACGATCGTAATGGGTTCATCGCGATTCCCCCCCTCTTGAGGAAGGTCACCTGCAGCGAAGGTGATGCCAGGCAAAGATGAAGGGGATTCGACGTCGCATACCTCTGGGAGTCTTCGTGTGGGGAGGCTGGAGTCGAAGCCAAAAATCGACAACACTGCCTTCTTTTTGTCGGCCTTCGATGTCGCCGGGGTCGCCGGGGTCGACGGGGAGTCCGCAGAGGCTCATCTTGAGGGAATAGCGCCCGCGCTGTTTTCAACGTCAGCTCTTCCATCTTCTTGTACCCGGTGAGGTAGCCATTTTCTATGTACTTGTTGACGAGCGCCCGGAAAGAGCGGCACTCGTGCAGGAGGTGGTCGTAGCGCTGGTGAAGCTTGCAATATTTTGTGTGGTCTTCTCCGGGTTGAGGTGGTTGGCGCTCGCCTCAATTTTTGATGAACCTTTGTCCTTGAGGATTGAAAAGATCTCGATTATGTAGACCGACGTCGAAGTGCGCGGGGAATCGCCCTCGAACTTGCGCTTCCCGCTAGATGGGGAGAACTTCCGATTCCGAAAGTTTCTCCTGGGAATGGTCGAGTCCGGTTTCGGCGTGTCGCTTCTCTTGTCCCGAGGGGAGACGTCTTCCTTCTTGGTGTTCGCCTTGAGGGCCTTTGCGTCCTACAAATGGATTCATTTTTCAGCGCGGGCCCTTGCTTCCATCAGCGTCTTCGGCATGTCGTCGACAAAAGAGTCGTACAACTCCCCCGGTAATATGCTATGGACAAAGATCATGGTTGACCTGTCATCCGTAGTATCCTTAGTCTCAGCATTCATCTTGGAGAAGCGATCCACATAATCACACAGGGACTCGTTGGGGCCTTGCTTTATTTGCCAGAGCTCGTGGATCGTTCGGGATGTGGTTTTTGACGTGTCGAACCTGGTGCAGAACTGCTCGAAAAATTGTTGGAAGTTCTGAATGGAGCCCTGGGGAATTTCGTCGAGCCAGTCTAGTGCCAGACCTGTCGAGGTGTTGCGGAACAGGCGGCACTTGTATGTGTCTGAAATGGGGTCTCCCGTCGCCAGGGCATTCTCAAACCACTTCACGTGTTGCGCTGGATCAGTGAGGCCGTCATAATCAGTGACTCTAGGGGCCTTGTAGCCGCGAGGCGCTGGCGCTGCCATTATGGCGGGCGAGAAGATCATGCTCACTAGAGGGGCTGAAGGGTACACTTCGGGTCGGCTTTCCGCGGCAGCATGAGTGCTGGCCTCTTCAGGGGGCAGTTCATGGTGTTCCGTGCTTGGCGGCAGGAGCGAGCCTTCGAGGGGGAAAGCTAGAGGAAGGGGCCTCTGCTGTTGAAGGAGAGCTGGAAGGTTGGCGAGGAAGGTGTTCATCGTCTGCTGGTCGCCAGGCGGCGAATGGTTTTCGCCGTGGGTTTCTTCCATGGATAGTTGAAGGGATCGGGTTAGATCCTGCGTGATGGCACCAAATTGTTGTCGCAAGAAAACAACTAGAAGAACAAGGAAGATTTTTTGCATGGAAAACCGACTGAGCGAAAAAACCAAGGCGCCTTTCAGGCGGCTTCAAAGGTGTTCACTAATGCAGGGTCCTAGCGAGATTACAATAATGAGAGGGAGTGAGTTGAACAGAGAGGTTTAAGCAGAGGGTTTTCAGGAGAGCGGAACCCGCTTTTCCCTGTTACAAACGCCACGGTGGCTTGAATCAACGAATTCAAATCTAGAAACAAGGCAAGCTAATTAGAAAAAGCACTCATCGAAGAATAAAATTTTAAGAATCTGTGCGCTAGTGAACCCTTCTGTGCATTGTTCATTTTTAGGCAAACATCGAAGATGCATGATGTCACAGAATATGAACAAATGACCATTTAACAACCATACAATCAATCACAAAATATTGCTCCAAAAATGGATTACATAAAAATCATGTTAAAAGCATGATAATTATCTTAAAAATAGACATTCATTGTTGCATTGAAATAGAAGAATATGAAACTTACCAATGTTCTCCTCAACTCGAAGCACGAAGTATCTGGAAAATGAAGAAAGAATCATCTGTAAGCCAACTATTATTATAAGCAGATAAACCTTAAAGCAGAATTTAGATAAATAATTTCATAAAACATATAACAACAAACCTGCTGCTGTCAATAACAGGCTCCACTGGATGTGGTTCACCCTTTCTCAGAAATGCTCTAGCAAACAACTCCCCTGATACAAATTTCATATACAGATAACATATTTTCAGAAACTTACTAAAGTATTTCCTGTATCTTATATCAATAGTACTAAAGGTTGAGTGCACCTGTGTTCTTGTCTTCCAATCTAATAATACACTCCACTCCCTTGCTTATCACTTTCAATGCACCTTCCCAGTGCCATTGGTTGACATTCCATTCATCAGCCCTAAAATCATTAGGAGATTTGATGCATGCTTAAAAAACAACAAAAACATGCATAAAAAACTATCTATGACACAGAATATTCTAAAAGCTTAACTATCACACATTGAACAAAATATTCATATAAATACATAGATTTAAGTCAACTTAAAGGAGGACGTATTGCTTTTCCAATCTGACGATGCAACCTTCTATCAAATTCTGGTGGCATCAAGCGTTACAACATCACATTCAGCTGGATATCCGAAAAACCTTTTGCAGCTTCAATCTTAGAAACCTACTTCCAAAGTGCAAAATGAACTTCTAGTCTAGAAGCACTGTTTAGAGACGCACTGGTGGAAAATGGCATGTTTACTAAAACTAAACAATAAAGTTTTAGTACTGAAACCTGCAGTTCTACATGGAGGAAAGAAATTTTATGAATTGTACGCAATGTGCTTTAAAGCATATTATGCTACCGCATCTTCATCTTCATGAATTTATTTTCTTCCCTTGAAAGCATAATTTAGTATGATAAACTAAATCGGTATAAGAGATAATTATAGAAAAAGCATAAGATCCTCAAAATATAATGTGGAAATGTTTGTTTTACAGAAGTTTGTCATGCTCCCCACACTTGTTTTCTTAAACCCTCACTAACTGTATCCATGCAACTTAACAAAATTTAACCAATCCTCTTCATATTAAGCTATTATCAATAAATATGCAGCCCTTTAAACCACCTCAATGAGTGCTAAGACAAAATTTCTCAATGAATCTCATGTTCCAAACCCAAAGGTGATCCTCCAGGCTGTTACTCAAGTCTTTTCTTACCACGTATATCTTCAAAACTGTGATGTAACGAGTCATACTTTGCATTAAAATTGCAACCTCATTTGTTTTCATCCTAAATTTCATTCTATTTCTATTTTGGTACCTCTTCCACTCTCTGCACTCTCCTTTTCCAAAGAGAGAAACAGAATGCTAGCTGGCTAGAATAAACAAATTAAGCATCATCTAATTACCTAAATCAGGGCTTGCAAGCTTTGGGACAAAAATACCACTGGGAATGTGATAGGCCTAACATTGACTAACAGCCCACTGCATGATCTGGCTATCATGTTTAGTAGAAAGACAAACTTTACTTGCTCATCATCAGACAATCACTTGTTCACAAACCTTGTGTGAGGCTAATAGTTTTCATTCCCCATCTAATTCTATAACATAAATTACTCCAAGAGGATTGATATGCTTATCAGGCCTTGTTGAAAAAGGTGCTATTAATATTTTCTTCAACAATTGAGCCTTTTTGTACAATGAAATGAAACACAAGCCATGGATTCTAAAAGCCATAGCTAATCATTAGTGCATGATACAATAAAAGTTGAATGAAACAACTCAAGTGAAAGTAGCTGTAAAAGACTGTCAAACAGCATCATCTTCCACGTGCAAGTTTCCAGTGAAAATAACAAACTTCACCATATACTTTTCCCCTTACCAGAATTGTAACCAGCATTTCAATAAAAAAACGTTTCCCCACTTGACATTAGGAAAAAAACTTCATCAACCATGTGAATAAATAAAGAGATCATAAGCCACCAATGGATACATATTCGCATAACAGTAAATGCGACAGCAAAGAAAGGACTGATTTTCAGAGTTAAAAGAGTAATTCACTTTCTTGGCATTAGCTTAGCATCCAATCAACAAAGGAAGTTAAAGACAAGGAATAGTTCTACCCTATAACATGAAACGAAGGGCTACGTAATAGTCAGGCAAAATCAAGTTGGGCACACGAAAAACCGTAATCCATCCCAATGATCATCGGTGGACAGTCCAGTAATGCCCAAAAATATCGTAAACATCATTATCTCAATACTATGACAGCAAAGGAGCATCTAGAGATAACGGGATAAGAAAAGAAGGCTAACCTATAAGAAGCAGCGGTCTTCCTCGGCGGAATCTGTCCGAATCAAATCAAGCAAACAACAAAGGTAAGTGAAGAAATATTGTTCGAGTTTGATCCATTGCTTGATGATATAAGGAAGAGGAAAACAGATCGAGGGCTAGAAATTGGGTGAAATACCAAATAGACGTAGCACTCCTTGACGTGGAAGATGACTAGTTCAGCGGCCTCAAGCTCGTCCGTTGCTTCATCCTCGGCGCCGCCATCGGAGTGGCAGATGGGTTGCTTCTGGTGCCCTGCTTCGTCCATAAGTAGTTCCGGGCTCCTCCGCGACGGAAATTTGCGTTGTTTCAGTGATTATCCTTTTCGACGGAAAAGGAGCTGATGAAGAAGAAGAACTAACCGGAGAAAATGTTTTTTTATTTTTATTTTTATTATTTTTTGAAACCGTCTGGCGAAATGTTTTTTTTTTTTTGATAACTTCTGGAGAATTTTTTTTTTGATAACTTCTGGAGAAAATGTTACTGCAAGCAGCATGACATGAACACACGATAGAGATACATCAGGAGAAAAGATTATTTATTAGAGTAGATTTAAATAGACATATTGGACATATTGCTGAGGAATTTAACAGTATCCATGGTGAATATGATTTTGGAGAGATAAATGAGGAGGGTAAAACTATTTTAGAATTTTCTTCAGTATATGATTTTGTAATTGCTAATACTTTATTCAAAAAGAGAGAGGAGCATGTTATCACGTACAAGAATGGAACTTCAATAACTCAGATTGATTATTTTCTTATAAGAAAACGAGATCACTTGGATTGTAAAGATTGTAAAGTCATTCCAAGTGAATGTTTGACTACCCAACATCGATTAATGGTTTTAGATTCCGAGATAAAGTATTGGAGAAGAAATAATAAGTCAAAATCCTATCCTCGGACTCGATGGTGGAATCTAAATAATGAGAACAAATGTATATTTAAGAAGAAGGTTCTAGAACTTGGGCAATGAAACATTAACGGGGAAACTGATCTTATGTGGTTGACAGTTGCTAACTGTATCCGTAAGGTGGCAAAGGATGTGCTGGGAGAATTCAAAGGAATGATTCCAAATAATAAAGATACTTGGTGGTGAAAAGATGATTTACAAGAAAAAATTAAGGAGAAGAAGATTTATTATAGAGATTGGTTAAAAACAAAAATAATGATAAGTGGGAGAAATATAAAGTGGCTCGACGAGAATCTAAGAAAGCAGTAGGTAATGCAAAAAATATGGCTCTTGAGGATTTATATAAAAAGCTAGACACTAAAGAAAGAGAAAGACAATTATATAGGATTGCCAAGGCAAGAGATAGAAAAACTAAAGATTTAATTGAAGAAAAATGTATTAAAAATAAAAATCAAAGAGTATTTTTTATGGAAGAAGATATCAAAGATAGATGGATGAGTTACTTTCAACAGCTTTTCAATGAAGATTGTGAAAATTCAATTGATTTTACAGAATTCAGCACCCTAAAAGAAAGTAAAAATTACTCTTACATCCGACGTATTAGTAAAGCTGAAGTCTGGAAAGGTTTAAAAAAGATGAAGTATAAAAAAGCAGTAGGACCAGATAACATCCCAATTGATGTTTGGCAGTGCTTAGGAGATGAAGGAATTTCTTGACTCACTAGATTATTTAATATAATTTTAAAGACTAAAAGGATGTCAAATGAATAGAGAAAGAGTATATTAGTACTTATTTATAAGAATAAAGGCGATGTACAAAACTGTGCCAATTATAGAGGAATTAAATTAATGAGCCATACTTTAAAACTTTGGGAGAGGGTGATCGAACAAAAGTTACGCCATAATACTAAGGTATCAGAGAATCAGTTTGGTTTTATGCCAAGTAGATCTACTATAGAAGTCATTCATTTATTAAGAAGTTTAATGGAGAAATTTAAGGAGAGAAAGAAAAACCTACATTTGGTTTCTACATAGATGTATTTTAGTCAAAAATAGATATTTAGCAATCCTTTAGGAACATATGATTGAGTTTTAATATAATGTTGGCAAATTACATATCTTTTTGACCGTATATCGATCCATTATAACTTATTAAGCACTTTTAAATACTGATTTACAACATATCGATGTATTTGAATTAGGGGTGGCAAAATGACTCGACCGGTCAGGTTCGGGTCGAAGCCGAATCCGACCCGACCCGAATAGCCTCAACCTGAACCTGACCCATTTATTAAATGGGTCAAAATCCATGACTCGAACCCAACCTAATTAATAAATGGGTCAGGTTGGCGGGTCGACTCGACCCGTTTATAGAGTATTTTTTTGATAAATGCCCAACCTGAACCCTACCCGACCTAATTATGCCCAACCCGAACCCGACCTATTTAATAAATTGGTCAAACTTCATGATCCATACCCAAAATTTGAGGGTCGGGTTCACGACATTAAATAGTGACGTTTTTACAATTATTTCATCACATTAACATTGAATTCATGCCGAATACAAGCATTTAGAGAATGATTCATTACATAATATGTTATTTTAATTGAATACTATCAATTATACGAGTATTTAATCTTTTTTTATTATATTTGAGAAGAATATAAGCAATTTGACTTTGATCTCATCTATATCAAGCCATTTTAACATAATACTATGATTGAAGATGAAAAAGTTTTTTGGCTCATTAGATTATTTAATATAATTTTGAAGACTAAAAGAATGTCAAATGAATGAAGAAATAGTATATTGGTACCTATTTACAAAAATAAAAGCGATGTACAGAATTGTGCTAATTATAGAGGAATTAAATTAATGAATCATACTTTAAAACTTTGAGAAATCGAACATAGGTTACATCATAATACTAAGATATCAGAGAATCAGTTTGGTTTTATGCCAGGTAGATCTACTATAGAAGCTATTCATTTATTGAAAAATTTAATAGAGAAGTTTAAAGAGAAAAAAGAAAACCTACATTTGATTTTTTTTTTATTTGGAAAAAGCTTATAATAAAATCTCAAGAGAAGTACTTTAAAAAATTTTAGAAAAAAAAGATATTTACACTATTTATATTCAAGTTATTAAAAATATGTATAAAGGAGTTGTATTCGGACACAAGGAGATTTGACTAAGGATTTTTCTATTACATTTGGATTACACCAAGGCTCGGTTTTAAGCATGTATCATCTATTTTGATTATGAAAATTCTGACTGGACATATTCAAGATGAAGTACCTTAGTATATACTCTTCACAGATGATATTATTCTTGTTAAGAAAACTAAAAAGGGAGCTAAAGCGAAACTCAAATTTTGTAAGAATGCTCTAGAATCTAAAAATTTGCATCACAATAGATCAAAAACTGAATATATGAAGTGCACATTTAGTCAAGAAAGAAATATTTATATTAGACATGATTGGTGATTAAATTGTCAAGAAAAGTGAGCGTTTTACATAGTTTGGATCAATCATTCAAAATGATGGTGAAATAAATAATGATGTCATTAGCAGGACTCCTAAGCACTTCCAAACATCTATTAGGATGTTATCTGGCCTACTATTTTTTTATACATCTTCTTTAAAACTTTTTAGAATTCAGTTTTACTGATACGTTGGATATAAGAGTAATTTTTATTTTTTTTGGGGTGCTAAGTTTAGTAAAATCAATTGAATTTTCACAAATTTTATTGAAAAGCTGTTGAAATTAACTCATCCATCTATCTTTGATATCTTCTTTTATAAAAAGTACTTTTTGATCTTCATCTTTAATACATTTTACTTAAATTAAGTATTTAGTTTTTCTATCTCTTGCCTTGATCATCCTATAATTGTCTCTTCTTTTTTAGTGTCTAGCTTTTTATATAAATCCAAGAGCCATATTTTTTACATTGCCGGCTGCTTTTTTAGATTCTCATCGAGCTACTTTATATTTCTCCTACTTATCTTTATTTTTATTTTTATTTTTAAACCAATCTCTATAACAAATCACTTGAGAGATTAATTTTTAAACGAAAAAAGTATATTAATATGTATATACGAAAGAAAAAGTATATTAATATGTATATACGTAAGAAAAAATATAATTATTTTAATATTATAATTTATAACTAATAAAATAAGTATTACAAAAATGAGAATATTAAAGTGAATGTGAGGGTATACATAAAATAATAGAATAAAAAATAAATATATCTGTGAAAAATTAAAGTTGCATCAATTGAGGATAAATTAAAAAAAAAATCTACTTTGATAATTTAAACATGTAAATCGTAGACCGATTGAAACTCTAATTAAGAAAATCAAATTATTAAATTTTGCCTATGTATAAAGAAAAAAAAATATAATAAGAAACTATAAAAAGTGATCTTAATCACTTAGATGTAAATAAAAATTTATTAATTAATAAAACAAAATAAAAACAAAAAATTCATGCAATTAATCTCACTTAGTGGATTAAAATTTGGTTGTTGTTGTTATATAATATTTAAAAATTTGAATATCATATATATTAAATAATTAATTTTTAGCGGTATCCACATAACTCTAAAAAAACTATAATAGCAACAGTGTAAGATATTGTTAAAAAAGAAATTACATGTTAATAAATTAAAGCTCACTTGTTTGAAATTATTTTATTCATCCTAACTGAAATAAAGAAAGAAACAAACATAAAAAATATATACTTAGATAAAAAACAAAATCAATAGCTAATGAAATGCCAAGCCAAGTAATAAAATTATTCCCATTTCTGATGAGCATATTGATGATGCTCAACCATAAAATTAGTCTATAGAGTTCAGCAAAGGTTCCCCCTGTTACTTAAAAAAAAGAAAGACATTAATAAGAACCTACACAAACATTAATAATAATCAAAATTTGCTTAAAATAAAAAGTACCTAAAAATCTCATAGGGAAAAAACTAACAACAATTAACACCATCATGCTTTATGGTACAAAATCTCCAATTCTCTTTCATTCAAACACATCGTTAAAAAGTGAAAGAATACAACAATAAACTCAACGAACATCAATAAGAACAACAGCCAGATAATCTACCTGCACCTTCACCGCCCTCACTTGTTTTCTCTTCCAAAGCCACAGTCTTCCCATTCCCCAGCGACCGGCTCTCCTTCTTGCTCTCCTCCAGTTGAAAGACTTTCCTCCTGAGGATGTCATAGATCTCCTTAATAACTGTCTTAAAAGCAGCGGTTACATTCGAAGAATCTAATGCCGAGGTTTCAATGAAGAAGAGTTTTTGCGTCTCTGCCAGAGCTTTTCCTTCCTCCGTGCTGACCTGTCGTGAATCCTTCATATCGGACTTATTCCCCACCAATATGGTCACCACATTCATATCAGAATGACCTGTTTTGGGATAGAAGAAAAGAGTAATGCTATGCAGTCCCAATAAATAACCAAAACTTTAAAGCAAACTAAGATTTCCTATTACCATGCAGGCAAAATTATTATTTCACCTATGGCATTATTGTCACTGAATTAAAAATTTAGGATCATTTATTGGGACTACAAAGCATTCTCATCAAAATAAGTAAGGTCAGTTGCTTGTTTTTGAATAATATTGAATAGGATGTCAAGAACATGCTTTCGAACTTACCTAGGTCCCTAGAAGAGTCATTGTTTATTCAATCAGGTCCCAAAAGGTGGAAAACATGAGTTTCGAGTCTTTCCACCGCAACCTAGCATTTATTTCCTATTAGCTATGCAATATTAGTTATTGAGGAACATCTAAGTTACCCATCTAAACTTAACCATAGTTAATGTCTAGTATTTTTCTTCTTGTTCCTTCACCAACATAGCAAGCCACAGTATCAAAATTATTCTAGGTGCTTATATTTTCTTCCCTTTCATACTGGTTTGTTCTTGACTATTTCCTTTTTATTTTCACTTGTAATGCTAGTGGAACTTGAGTTTCCGAAAATCTAACATAAAGAAATTTTGAGGATCTTATACATAGGAAACTAAAGCACAAAGTTTGGAAACTTCTGACCTTAGGAAATAATAATAATAATAATTTACACAAAAAGCGCTCACTGTTTAGTTCATTGAGCCAGCGACCAACATTTTCAAAAGTTCTACGCCTGCTGATATCATAAACCACGAGAGCGCCTACAGCACCTCGATAGTAAGCAGAAGTCACAGCTCTGAATCTCTCCTGTCCAGCAGTATCCCATATCTGAGCTTTTATTTCCTTGCCATCAATAATCATCTTGTGACTTTGGAATTCGACTCCTATGGTAGACTTGGAGTTTGGGAAGAACTCATCCCGAGCAAATCTTGCAAGCAGGTTAGATTTACCAACAGCAGAATCACCCAAAAGTACAATTTTAAAAAGATAATCCTGACCATGATCTTCCTCTCCATAAAATGCCATCTTGTATATATTTTTAGACTGAGAACTTCAAATTTTAGCTAGAAGACCATAGTGATCCATACTGCAGAGAGAAATAATTGGATATCAATCAAACGCAATTCAGACAAAAGCTGTAACTAGATGCATGAAAACAATCTAACAGCATGAAAGTCCAAGTTCAAAGCAAGGCTTCTTCACTTTAAGGAACCACAGCAAGTCAATTTGAGGGTGATTGGCATAAGATAATTATATTACACGTAGTTAAAACAGAAGTAATTTGAATGCTCGAAAACAATTTAGACTGCTGGGATACTATGATACAAGGGACTGTTCTTCAATGTTAACACTGGTGTGGCAGGAACCTGGCTGGGATTGAGACTGGCAACTAGGAATAAATAGAAAAAGCAAGAAGGGTAGGAAAAGAAGAAATTGGGTTCACTGGCTACTTATCTAACAATCGTATCACACTCCTAACAGTATGCAAAGAATGGATTTAGAGGTATTCCCTCAAGTGGTTGTTTGAGTGTGTTCGCCTCTAGGTATATCTGCAATAACCTAAAACATAAAACTTGGAAATCTTTAGACTCCTAACAAACAAACTAGAAGGACCACTCATACTCAAAAAAGGAGGGTGCACACAATTAGTTTTGTAACATCGCATAACTCAAATGTTGGGTAACTTTATGACTTTAGGACTTCTTAAGAAGTCACTCATCCTGGTGCTAATCTAGCTCAAGCACACTTAAATATGAAATTCTCATTATTAGTCTTATAGTTTTGCCTCCAAAAGGTAACTCTACAAGTTGAGAACATGCAATAATTTATATAGCTCAGAAAGTCTCCTCTTCTCGATATATAACGATTCATTTTTGTGCCCCTTGCTAACTTAGCTGGAGTCCTTGCCCCTCTATCATTGTAAGGCTCTATTTGATAAACGAAAATTTTAACTATGACTAAAAACTTTATTTTATTTAAAAAAGATTAAAAAATTATTTTTATATCTCATCCTACACAAATTTCAATATTAAATAATCATTTTATTTAACATCCAACATAATTATCAATAAACAAATTTTAATATATCTAATTCACTTTATTTCATATCATACATATTTTTCAAAAAAATCACAAAACTACATCAAAGCATCTTTTTTTTTCCCTCTAACTAAGCCAAGCCTAAAAGCCTAACAAGAGTTTCTCTACTCCCCACTCTTTACGGACTAGGTCGCTACAAGCTACTCTCCAACCTCTTTGTTTGTGAGCATCACAGGTTTAGTGGAGTCATACCCATGCCAACTATAGCAACCTTGTATCAGTTCCTGCAGGGAAAGATCATAGGGGTCTTGCTATGGTTTAAGAGTGAAAGGGTGGGCTTCGACCCTTTCATGTACCTCAGCACAAACCACTAGTGTGATATGGTGCTCATACACTAGTAAAAAAATGCTAATGCTATAGAGAAATGTGTATTTAGATACCTGAAAGTTTCAGTTTGACATTTAAATGCTTCCCCACATTTATGATTTCTCATAGGTGCAAAGTGACATTTAAATGCCTCCCATAAAGTCATACTTTATCACTCACTCACTTTTCTTAAACATTGTCAAAATCCAAAAAATATAATGGGAATACTTGCCTCTCTTTTTATTCCAGATACGATAATTTACACCAAGCAATGATATACAAAGTAAAACTCCATCAACATGTGTGCATGAGTGACCTGCCAATCATTCCCTTGTATGAAATGTTTAATAAAAAGGGAAAAACAACATATGTCAATAAAATGTAATAACAGTTGAGGATTTAGCTGAAATGATGGCATGCTATTTCATTCAACTATTGAAATAGAGTAACTATAAAGATATGCTTCAACTAGGCAAGAATTTCAGCTACTAACATCAAAATCAAACATTAGCCTACATGACCTTCTTCCATCTGACAATGAGATGTTTCGGGCAATACCTAATAGAAGCCACAAGAAAAAGCAAAAGAGCAGTTAGCTTCAATCAATGTAAAAGTGTATAAATAAAATATATATCTCATAGCCTGGCGGTAATAAGGACAGCAAACCCACACCAGCAAATGACCAAATGTCAATCTAAAAAGACTTGTCTCCTCTAAATGCCCCCAGCCGGCAGCTGTGCATCCCCAAAATATGACGTAAGCAGAAGCTCCTTGCTCAAGCTACATAGCATCAAACTCTGTTAACAACAAACTCCAGCAAATCATCCCCACAAAGCCATACATTCCATTGTGAATCAAAGAAAGCTACATCCAACTTCAATTTTCTCTTATAATTGCTAACACATATTGCAGCAATCCACGTTCAAAAAAATGACATTCCGTTAAGCATAAAGATCAACACATACATTTTTCGATCCAACAGCGCAATAATAGATCCGACAGTGAAATTCACTTTGAAAATTTCAACAGTCAGAAAAAAAAAGAAAATCAATAGGCTAATATATCCATTCCTATGTATGGAATCATCAAGAATTACACATATCAAAATAAGCTTAAACAAAGGAGGAAATTTAAGGCAAAGAAGCTCCAAATTTTAGCAGAAATTAGGATTTAGCACAAGCATACACTACCAACAGAATTGGCCAAAGAAAAATTCATTATTACACAAAACTTGTCCTAAAAACCGAAATTTCTCGTTAAGATCCCTAGCCGTTTAGCTAGGTACTTCTCACACTCTCAAAAGGTTACGGACAACAAGAATCCGATCTTCAATTTAAGGCCTCCTGGCCCTCTAGTAAACCACTACCCAAAAACCTGGCCGCCGGACAAACTCTTATGACCAACAGAGGAGATAGATCGCATAGGTGAAAGCAAAGAAATAGGAGACATATGAGGAGGAGATGAAGATGTTACCACATAAATCCGACAGCTTCAACTGGAGGTAATCACATTGGTAGCACTACAACCAGCGCGTGGACAACCCCGCTGCCTACCGTCTTCCTACAGAATGATAATGCCACTAAATGTTGCCAGCGGAAGCGTCGGAAGTCAGATGAAACAGTTAGCACGGGCGGCGCAGTTCTCGCCCCCGACAAACCCCCTCTCGAGCGCTATCCCGCCGGCTATGTTCGGGTACGTAACCGCCGCGGCGCCGCCGTCCTTCTCTCTTCTATATTCGAGGGAGAAGAACCTGCCGGTTCAGGCCGGCTTGGATTCGATCGTGCAGCTCGGGATATGACGGCAGCGTCGGCAAGTGCCGTTCGATTGACTTGAGGCGATTTTAAATTAAACTAAATTAATAAAAAAAATGTTGAAAAAATTTCATAACTACGCTTGTCTTAGGCCTGTCAATGGATCGGATCATGATCCGATCCGATCCGAGTTCTGATTCAATTAAACTCCAAATAAATTTTTTTTTGACTCGTCAATCTACCCCGTTTACTGACCCGATCCATCTACAAATAAATGGATCGGATATGAATTACCATTGACCCGACTCATTTAAAATCCGATCCGTTTATGTAATTTAATTTGTAGTTCATATAGGGATATATTATGGCTAATAATCTTCTTGTTGGAAGGCTCAAGTAAAAAGTATCAATATAATTAATTAATAAAAGATTCTTATATATTATATTAATAGATTATAATTTATAGTGCCAATTTATATTTCACAATATATATGTATATATATTACAAATACTATTTTTTATATTAAAATATTTTATTAATTTATAAAAATATAATATTCTTTGCTTATTTTATTTCCAATAAATTTAACATTATTTTAAATTTAATTATGAAAATTATTTAAAAATAATTACTTTTATTGTAAATGGATTAAATCCAAAAACCCGAGTTCCGAACCGATTCGATTTCCGACACAAGAGGATATGGATCGACCATAACCCGATCCGATGTATAGCCTGATCCGACATATATGGATTTGGATCCGGGTCGGAGTCAACCCGATCCGGGTCGGAGTCAACCCGATTCGAATCTGATCCGTTGACAGGCCTACTTGTCTAAAGTCTAAAAATAATTTTATTATATATTTTAATTTTAAATATGAATATTTATATTTAAATATCAAAATATACTTTATTATATATTTATTTTATTAGCAAATTACTGATTGAAGTTCTCTACAATTTTTTTTATAAAAATCTCTAAAATTTACCAATAAATACACTTTTAGCCAAATTTTTTTGAAATTCTTTGCTTACTCAGAAGATTTTGAAAACCGAATCGATTTCAGAACCAATAGACTAAAAGATTCGGATTTAATAGTTGAACCGAGTCAAACCGAAGTCGAACTGAGATGATGTAATAATTAAAAAAGCTTATAAAATATAATGCAAATATATTTGAGATATATATTATTCACACACCAACACAATAATTAGACATAAAATAAATATTTAACAATTAAATATAATAATTTTAATAAATAATATCTTGTGTTATTAACCTAAAAAAATATTCCAAGCAAATTTAAGTAACATTAACCCAACAAAATATTCACAAATCACAGACTGAGTCTAATATTTAGTATATTATCAAAAGATCTGAACAACTAGTATGCTTTATCAATACTAAAATACTAGATTATTTCATTATTTTATATTACCAAATATTAAATCTGTATCATATCATCATTAACAAAATTATTTTTTTTAATTTTTGCTATCTGCAAATCCAACCGGGACAACTGTATTGATTAATCGGTTGATTGGTTGAATCGCGGTTTGAATCGATTCTAGCCGGTTTTAAATAAGTTCAATTATAAAATTAGACCAGATCTGTCAGTTGACTGGTTCACGGTTTGACCGGTTGAGCCGGCCGGTCCGGTCTGATTTTTAAAACACTGCTTACACCTATGAGATTTTTAAAAAATTTTCACTCATATATCCAGAATGCAAAATAGGAGTTAAACGTAAAATAAATTTGTATATTTATTTAAGACTTTATTGTATAGCTCGATTGATTGATTAATAAAATGACCAATAAGTTATATGTTTAAATCACCGAACAATCCAGTAAATTATAAATTTAATCTATTGGATAACGCAACAATTAGATTTTTAATTTTATTGGTCTTGGAATACATAGTTTTTTTTCATTTATTTAACTTATATTATATATTATATGAAATATTTTAATTAAATTTATATATAATTTGTATTTCTATATCTTACCTCTTCAATATATACTTTTTAAAGTGTATTTATATCCATAAAATATTTCAATATTAAGACCAAAACTGGACCAAAACTGGACCAAAATAGTACTAATTTAAAAAACAACAATAATAATAATAAATAAATATTTTAAATTATTTTACACAAATTCAAATATAAAAAATATTATTTTACTTTATATACTCAATAATTTAAAATAAAAAATATCAAATTTATTTCACATTCTAGATTAAAATATTTAAATCGAGTATTTTAATCTAAGATGTGAAATAAAGTTTATATTTTTATTAAAAATTATTGAGTATGTGAAGTTAAATGTTATTTTTTATATTAAAATTTGTGTAGAATAATTAAAATAATTTATTTATTATTATTATTGCTATTTTTTAAACTAGTACTATTTTAGTCCTGTTTTGATCCTCGCACCAAACAGGGCCTAAGATCATGTCATATATGAATATAAAGTAAATGATGAATTGAATAGATTTTATTTCAATAAATTTGGCTTTAGATGATTAGATCTTGTGAAAATTGAATCAAATTTAAATCAAAAAATGAGAATAAATTTTGAATTTGAGACATAAAAGATTAAAGTGATTGGTTAAATCACTTTTGGGCACCTAAAGTTTAAGTGTTTCTTTCAATGCAGTCTACTTTTACATATCCATTTCAGCGGAGTATCGACTCAAATTTGAATTGAGTTTTACTCGATTTGAGTTTTTTTTAAAGAAATTTAATTTTGCATTCAGAATTTTTAACTGAATCAGATTATAACTATTACTACTATTTCTTTGAATCGATATTCTAAGCTAATTGAGCAAAAAAATCAGCCTCAAATATTGAAAAAAATGTACTCTCTTGTACACTTAGTACGATAGTCGTTTAAGAAAAAAATTGTTAGAATATGGTTTTAATAAATCTTAGGGTAAATTGCATCCAAATCCTAAAGTTGAGAGAGCATTGCATATTAATCTCAACATTTAAAAAATCTCGATTTTTATTTAAAACTCACTATATTATTTGCTTTTTTATTGAAAACGTCAAAGTAAACTTGAATCAATTTACAACGCAATTCCGATCTCAGGAACTCAAATGTTTCGAGTTTGACCAATAAGTTTTAATAGATCTCGTTTGAATGCGGCATCTCATACTTGATTTAATCACCAAACCTACTTAATGAGAGGAATGAAATGTCAAATATTTAAAGAGAAGACAATAAACAAGAACTTGCTATTCATAAACATATTAGTTAATGTTTCAACTTTGATAAAAAAAATATAAAAGGAAGCTTGAATATTCAGTGAAGATCAACACTTAATACCACCAATGATATCAGATCTTCACGCCAAGAGCTCAACCAGTGAAAAATCTCTTCCAAGACTGCCATGGCAGGAAGCCACCTGCAAACAAGAAAAAATATGCAGAATCTAACATGGAAAGTTAAAACAAGCATAAACTGAAAGCATCAAGATGATGAAGGCCAGCGATCGGGATAGTGACCAGCAAGATGGAGAAAGGATCAACCAGCATCAGCAAATTACTAATAGGCATACAGAAATACTGTTAGAAGGATCTTATCCACATTCTAAGAGGCCTAAACTTTATCAGAAACACTGCATGTCTCAAGTTCAAGTGAACTTGAATGTTTCTCTGCCAAAAGATCTTGTACAAGAAAATATTATGAACATTTTATTGTCTTTTGCTTTCTGCAAAGTTAGTTATATACAGCGTAATGTTAATAGCGTGGCTGATTTTTTGGCACACTTTTATGCAATGTTAGACAATTTTTGCTGGAATTGGCGCACTATACGACGTTAGGCGATTTTTGCTGGAAAAAGAGCATGCCCCTTCTCAATGAGTTTGCAATATTCTCAAAGGGGATATTGGCCGACACTTGCACCTTTGTATTTACTTACATGTAATTCTATGACTGCCAAATTTTAAAAAAAAAAGTGAAAACAAGCAATGATTTCTAAGTAGTCAATGGTCCGATAAATTAATTTCGTCATCATAAATTGATTGCAGAAAATTATTTAGCCTTTATTTTTTCACAAGACTAGACTTAATCAGGTTAAAATTAACGTTGAAGAGAAGTCATATACTACATAAAGTTTAAGATGAAAAATAGTTATATTAAACATTCTATACTAATTCCAAGATAAAAGCTACTCTATATTAAATCTTTTACATGTAGTTTAGTAATTTAACTATAACTATGTTAAAGTAAATCAGCTAAACAAAGGCAAATTTAAAATCCTTGAGATTTTGAAGAGGAAAGGCCAAAGAGCAAAATAAGACAAGGAAGGAAAGTTTTAGTTTGATCATATCCATCAACAAGCTGTAGAAGTCCTTGTGCATAAATATGAGGGGATCACGATAATGACATTAGCAGTGAAAAGGAAACACAAAAAATAAGGCCATTGTCATTAAACACATGATGTCGAATCACTTGTGCTCACAGAGGACGTTAGCTTACATAAGACAGAATGGAGAAGAAGAATCTAGGTAGAAGACCATAATAATGTAGGGTTATGGTTTATTATCAATATTCATGTCAAAAAGGACATTTTGAATGTACGGTTGACAAGTGAAAAAATAATTTGTAAAACAGATTCGGATATTAGCAAAAGACTAATACAGATAAGATTAAATGTACCACAGCTAGGGCAGCGCGTATAGTATTCTTCCCTCAGAACTAGTCCAAATCCTCCACATGTCCGGCATCTTCTCTGTGCCACCTGGAATAATTAATGACAGAATACTAAGATCAAGAGGACGAACATGCTGTAATTTGTGTGGTAGTCAAAGTCATATAAAATTGAGTTTATTAACCAAAAAATATGTTACTAGAATACTTAACATAAATTAAAGTTTTACTTACCATTCATATTCAGTTCTGTTCTTACGGCAGAATAGCAGATTTCATGGTTTGTAATTGCAAAATGATGGTTATAAAATTCAACAATGGCGAGCTTTAAAAAAAAAAACAATGGCTTTGATGTATTCCTTCTACCTATCACTCCTAGAGCAGATCTCTTGTGTCACTGTTAAATTGTCAATGCATGATAATCATCAACAAAATAATGAACTTCCTGGGTCTCTTGGTGGCTCGGAGCAGGGTTCCTCTGAGACAGGGTGCAATATGGTAGACAATTGTATGTTGGAAAAGGAGGTGATGCATATGCTGTCGACTTCTTGGTCATCCAGGGGGGTCATGGACTTCGGATTTAAATAGTTATGATGCAGATTATCACAACCCAAATTTGCTTTTCTGGTCAATCGTAGGCGACCAAGGTTGATTAAAGCCACTTCTATGCTCCAACAAGAATGGGCCCTAACTCTGTATCTGCTTATTCTATGCTCAAACTTATTTTCTCCTCTAATTCAATAAAAGATTGAGAATGGTGCACTCTTGGGAGTTCGTGCTCCTATAGTAGGCCTACTCGTATCTCACCTTCTTTTTGTCAATGATACTTTACTCTTTGCTCCAGCAACTTTCCATTCAACTACTGTTGCTCGCAATACTCAAGGAGGAGAGATGTCTTTCCCTTTTGATATCGATCTGGACTACGTGTATTGCAAATTGTTGCAGTGGTGAGTGCCATGCTTGGCTCATCCTCTATTTTGGCTTGTGTTCACAGCAATTCCCATCATGATTGTGGTTTGAAAACGTAGATTGTCCTTGCTGATCGGTGTATTTGTTGCTACATAACGCAAATGAGCACATTTATATTTTTATATAGCTTCTATGTGTCCTTTTTGAAAGGGAGTATGCCCTGTTATGTGTCTTGTTTTCTACCCATCTATTAGGTTGGTTTTTCTTTCTCTAGTTTGCTTATACTACTAAATAGATAAGCTTCGGCCAACTTTCAAGAATACAGATACCAAAGATCTGATCTTCCGTTTTCTCCTTAGTTTTTGAGTAGCCGAATTGACTTCTACCAAAATGTGTTACTCCATTTTCGCTAACTATGCATGTAATTGAAAAAAAACATAAACCAAGACTCACAATTCTCTTGCTGAACGCAATCCCAGCGACTACAAAGGGCGTGATTCCAGCTGTTTTTGTTAACAAAGAATTACGGAAAAATATCAATTTTTTGCAGAAGTAAAGATGAAATACTGTCAATAGAGACTGGGAGGTGAAGGATGACCTAAAGCGCCGACGACAATTTGCCAGCTGATATGAACAGGAGCAAGGTCGGCAGCAGTGGCTCCATCCATGGCGCAGGTTGATGTGGTAGGAACTCGATCGAGGCGCCATCGTCGCCCGAGACTGCTTCGAGTAGTTCTCCTGCCTCCATCGCATGCGAGTTTACGATTTTGTTTAGCTTGAAAGTTAGTTCTTGAAAGTCGGGGACAAGATGAGAGGAGAAGCTGAGAGGAGGAAGATGACGCCATTAGCGATGGCTGCATTCTCAGAAAGGGTTTGGCGAGTATTCAGTATTCACCGCACGCGCGCACTAAAGTATTCAGTTCAGTTTTAATTAAAAAAATTTTTAATAAAAAATTTCTATTACAAATTTCAAGTATCAGTTTAATAATTTTGATTTTAAGTATTTTATTGTAATGTATGTTATTTTTTTTGTATTTTTTTAAAAAAATATAAATTTTAAAAAACTATCTTAAAAAAATAAAATTTTAATTGAAATAAAATCAATAAATTTTAAATTAATCTTGACTAAAATTTAAATAAAACTGATGAAATTAACTCAAAACTTAAAACTAATGTTATTTGATTTTCGTGATGTTTTAAAAAGCTTTATCATGCATTAATGTAATAATTAAAATTAAAATTTTAAATATTACTTATAATACACTATTTTCATTATTAAGTGACAACTATTTTAAATAGAGTACAATATTCATAAAATTTAGACTATTTTAAATGCTTTCAAAAAAATTAGATAATAGTATTTAAAACTTTAAATATTATATATCATTATTTTTATAAAATTTTAAACTTGAAGTAGCATGTATTTTAAAGATTGAGTAAATGCTTCAAAGAAAAAATAAATTGTCTGTTATATTATAAATTAAGTAAATTTAAAATAAGTGGTTTTTTAATGAGACAAGTTTTCATTTTTTTATAGATAATTTTCATATCTTTGTTTGAGATATACAAGTAATAATAAAAGATAAATTTAAATATATTAAAAGTTATTTAAAATTGTCAGTTGTGAAATAAAATTATTTTTGAAAATTATGTTGAAAATAACATGTGATATAAAATAAAATAAATTTATTATATTAAAATTTTTGTAAAATTTAATTAAAAAATTAGATATTATTATTATAATACTATAACAACAACAATCAAACTTTAACTCATTAGGTGTGATTTTATCATATAGATCTAACCTTCAAGTATTTAATATAATTTATTTTAATCTTTTTAAATTTTTTATTCATTTCTCATATGAATAAGTTTTAACAACTCAATTCTATTATAAAAAAGATAATAATAACTCGACCCCGTTTGTCTCTAAGTTAAAAGTAACCTAGTTTAATTTTAACTTGACATATCACATCACACATAAAATTTAATATTAAAAATTAACATTATTTTACATCCTACACACATTACTAAAATAATAATTAACTTATATTATATCCCTTACATATCCCAACATAATAACTAATTTTATTTCACATTATTTACGACTTTCAATAAAAAATATTTTCTTTTAAGTTTAATTTTAACTTAGTTAAATTTAATTTTACAAACAAACAGACTATTAATGTTAAAGATTCAGCCTATAATTCCTATAAAAAAAAAAAAGATTCAGCCTATAATCTATTTATTTATTTTAACTAACAAAATTGTATTTTCATGTAAAACATGATCAAAATAATGTAGATCCGAAATGCAAATGCCATTATTTTGAATAATAGGGCCGAAAGCGTAAAAAGAACCGCATTCAAAAGAATCAAAACCCACCGCTTTCCTCAGCTTCAAAGGCATAAACCCTAGAAATCCTTCGAACAGTGGAGAGATGTTTTCTCCGGCTGCGAGGAAATCTCCGTTACTGCGCCAAAAAGATCGTAATGCGACGGTGCGTTCTACTGCTGCGCCGCTGGATTCCTCCCCTTTGACGCCTCTCCCGCTGGCACCGGCTGTCGACCCTTCTTTGAATTCTCCGATTCCCAATCGTCCTGCAACTGGCACGCCTGCGCCATGGGCCATACGCCCGTCCGTCTCCGTGAGGTAATAATGCTGGTTTACTCTAATCTCTTTTCATTGAATCTTTTCTCTGGCCTCCTTGTTCTTCGCATAAATTGTCTTGGCTAACCTCCGGTTTTGGTGGTTGAGTCTGTTGATGTTCCTGATGACTGACTTTATGTACTTGTAGCACGTGGGGTAGAATTTTTGTTCAATTTACCATTAATGAAATGTGTTGCAGAACAACACAATTCGTTCCATGAACTACATTTGGAAATAACATTGACAAGGTAGAGATGATTTATTTCAGTGGTATGTGTAGGTATAATAGTAATTAATCACTTGCTTTCAGGATGACCTAATTAGCTGATGTAGTAAAAGGTTTGATATTTTTATTCAGGTTTTGCTTGTTGGTAGATTTCTTTCGTTTAGGTTTTTTAATAATGATTTTGTTATTCTGCTCTCATCATTGTTGTTGTTGGGTTGTTTCAATGAAGGAATGGCCTGACCATTCCCACAATTTGCTTATACTTAGAGTTGATTTCAGACCTTTTTGTTCATATAGATGCAACGGAGTAAACAATAACATCAATGGATGAACTATCATCTGCAGGTTTTTGAAGTTAGTCAAGGGTGGTGAATCTATGGAAAATAGTGGCATCAATGTATGAATTCTATAATTGCCTTCATCAATAGCCTTATGCAAACTATTTATGGTTTGCTTAATGGATAGTATCTCACCAGTCAAACAAGTCAAATGTCATGTGTGGTGTTAATCGTAGGTTGTCTACATATTTTTCATATCAAAACATCTTTCGACTCATATGGGTTGAATTATTAAAATAGTACCTTTGTCATAGAATTTGTTCATTCAATTGTAGATGAATGAGTCATATGACAAATGCTTTCTTACATAATTCATTCATATGATTTGGAAGTTTCTTTTTGCACTCTTTTTTGGATGTATGATTCAATCGATTTTTCATTGATAAAACTTTGTATCCTTTCAAAAGACATTTTTAATCATTTCTAGTTTTTTTGGTTTTATAGCATCTTTTTTGGGCTTTGTGCGGATGAACTTTAATTTTGATATTGCTCTTTTTGTCAAGTCTTATTGATTAATGTGGTATAGTTGTTACCTGGAGTCTTACTTGAAAGAATCAGTAGCTTGATGAGTATTTTGATTGTACTGCTATGAGGAAAATCAAATGTCTTGTTTTTTTGTAAATGTCCTCCTTGCTCACAAGGCGTCTATATTTTGATGCATATTATAGTAAGTAATCTGTTTACTTGGCAACTGCACTCAATGGTAAAGTGAAATGTTAAACCTTTTTTGAAGTGCAAACCAGATAAGTGATTGATGTCAATTCTATAACCAGAATTCCGCCGGTGAAGCATAATGAGAAGGGAAGTGATCTTAATCAAACAAAACCAGTGCATGTTGAAGACTTTCCACATGTACTTCGTGATGCACAGGAAAATTTCCTACAGAGGACAGCTTTTGGTAGGTTTTTTCTTAGGCTGGGATGGTCTTCACTGTGAATTCTGAAAAACCCGTAAAAGTGGATTCATTTGTTATATTTTGACATATGCTGAACATATTGTTATACTAGGTTTGTATTTCTGCAGGTGAAAAGTTATTCACTGGTGGCATGGATAAGGGAACAGGAATTTGCTGGATTATATGTGGGAACAAGCTTTATGTGTGGAGCTACATATCAGCTTCTGTGTCAAATAAATGTCTGGTTCTTGAGATCCCCCAATCTGTGCTAAAAGTTAGATATGGCAACACAAAATCAAGGTATTCTGATCAATGGATGGTCTGCATAGTTAAATGGGATATGACTTCTTCAAAGAGTGACAGTGTGTTTGGACACCGCATTTCTGCTGGTTTGATCATTTGTAATTTGAAAACTCAAGCGCTTGCATATTGGCCTGACATTTCCTTGGAAAGCAACATCATTCCTGTTGTTAGCCTTCCAACTACCATGGAAGGGTCTGAAAACAGCACTCAAGGTGAAGGTGAAAACAGTGACAAAGTTAACCAAGAAATCCATATGGTAGGTATATCTGAACAAGATCATTACAACTCTATTATTGCAGCCTCAGTTCCTGGTTGTCCTTATGAATGCATTGCAGTAGCTTGCCAGTCAATCGGAAGGCTATGGCATTTTCATTTTACACCATCTAGAATTTTGAGAAAGATGGTCCCTCATGAAATACTTGGTGCTAGTAACATGAGCCACTCTCAGACAAATAGAAGGTATGCACGATCACTCATCTGGCATCTACAACCACATTCTTGCTCAGAGAATTCTGCTTTGCAGTTCTTTCTGTTGACTGATCGTGAGATTCAGTGTTGGAATGTTTTGCGCACACGTGAGCTGAATGTTACAAGGCTCTGGGCTCATGTTATTGTTGGCACAGATGGTGACTTGGGCATAAAGAAGGATCTAGCTGGGCAAAAGCATATATGGCTTTTGGACATGCAAGTTGATGAGCGTGGCAAAGAAATTTCTATTCTTGTAGCAACATTTTGCAAGGATCGTTTAGGTGGTTCAAGTTACATTCAATATTCTCTTTTGATGATGCTATATAGAGCTGTTCAGTGCTTGACCATAGAGAATCCTGGGTCAAACGAAAGAGTTATGGAGAAGAAAGCTCCTCTTCAGGTTATAATTCCCAAGGCAAGGGTGGAGGATGAAGACTTCTTGTTTTCTATGCGGCTTCGTGTTGGTGGAAAGCCATCTGGATCAGCCATTATTTTATCTGGGGATGGAACTGCAACTGTGACAAATTATCTGAGAGGTTCAACACGATTATATCAGTTTGATTTACCTTATGATGCAGGAAAGGTTCTAGATGCTTCTGTTTTTCCCTCTGCAGAAGATGATGAAGAGGGGGCCTGGGTTGTATTGACTGAGAAAGTTGGCGTGTGGGCAATACCAGAGAAGGCTGTTCTGACTGGTGGGGTTGAACCTCCGGAGCGAAGTCTTTCACGTAAAGGGAGCTGCAATGAAGGAGTTGCACAGGAAGAGAAGAGAATTCAGGCCTTTGGGGGAAATATGGCTCCTAGAAGAGCTAGTTCGGAAGCATGGAGTTCTGGAGATAGACAGAAGACTATAATAACTGGTATTGTGCAGAGAACTGCCCATGATGAAGAAGTAGAAGTTTTATTAACTCGTCTTTTTCATGATTTCATGTTGTCTGGTGAGGTTGAAGGGGCTTTTGAGAAGCTTACTGTAAAAGGAGCCTTTGTAAAGGAAGGTGAAACAAGTGTTTTTGCTCGCTTGAGCAAATCTATTGTAGACACATTGGCGAAGCATTGGACAACAGCTAGAGGACCTGAACTTGTAGCATCAGCTATCGTGTCATCCCTTTTGTTAGATAAACAACAAAAGCATCAGAAATATCTTCATTTTCTTGCTCTGTCCAAGTGTCATGACGAAGTTTCTGTGAAGCAAAGTAAGAACTAGGAGTCAGCTTTTATATTTTTCATAATGCCTGAATTTTGTGCTAGGCATATGCCCTCCTTAATGGATCACATCAACTAAAAGTACTCTCACACTGCATAGAGGGTAATCAGCTGTATTTTTCTTGGTACTTTGCAAGATGTGAAAGCTTTCAAAAGATGAATATTAGATATTGTGAAAACAGATCGTCTATATGTTTTTTCTTCCTCATATGAACTTGACAATTTGCAATATGATGGCAAAAAATAACTTGTGCGAGACAAGCTATACTTCCAACAAAGGCTGTATTTAGGATGTGCGAACAGTTGGATTTTTTTCTATTAGGGATATTCTTTGTGTTTAATGCATTTATGTGCATACTTGTACTCTTAATACTTCTCTGTTGTTTCTGTTAACAGTAAAATAGTCAAAGCACAATGCGTTGTCTGTTGATTTGTATTGGTAAGCATAATCACAGTTATAGCTTCTCCTTTCAGTTCTCATTTCCATTCTTCTAGTTTTTGCTTGTGTTCTCCTTTGACTATTTTTTGAAATAAAATAAAGGTGAAAAGAGCTTAGTTAAATAGTTGGTGGAGTCTAGCACATCGAAGATTCCAATATTTACATATGATGGCTGAGGTTCTTAAAAAAGTAGTGCATATCTTGATTCTTGAAGGTCTCGTGAAAACATAATCTCTTATCTTATTATTGACAAACTCATTGCATTGGTCAAAACTTAAGATAAATGGGTAGATAAGTTTACTCTGTAGATTTTCCGTTCCATACCATTTTCCTTGTGTCTCACATAGTTGGATACACATTGATGGAATTTCTTTCCTTGATATTATGCTAGGTGGTTAATTGCTTGAAATTATTGTGACATCATGAGTGTTTTGGATTCTCCTTTATATCTGGTCTCTGGACATCTCAAGGCACCATGTTATGAATGTGCAATTAGGCAATGAATATATTTTTCGATGCTATTTTTTGTAAGTTTTTGAATGGATGAATAGGTGTTGTGTCACCCTGTCATACCTAAATTGGACCTTATTAACTATGACTTGAACATTTATGCTAGAAGGTCATGTATACAAATTGAACTATCTTTCTTGATGTGAAAGGAAGTTGATGGTAGTGATGGGGACATTTGACATTGTACTCATATCTTATACCATATCTGTTATGTTGATTAAAAATTCAAATTGAGGTTCATATTTTGGCTCAATTAATTATCTTAAGATATAATTTTAATTTGATGGAAAATTTGAGAGCTAACATGGAGAGAGATTATTTGTTATAATTATTTGATTTATATTTTCTTTATTTGTCAAAAGTGTGTTTGGATTTTATTTTCTACATTTGCTCTTGTATTTATATAAAATAATAGTGAAATAGATTACGATGTTATTAGCAGGATCTAAACAAAATAGATGAGATAGTAGAATGTATCTAGCGTATTGTGTGATTAAAAAATAAGGTTGATGAGTGTTGCAATAATGTGGATGCTAAGATGGATGAGTGAGTATAAATGAAATGACAAGATATAAAATAAGTATATCCGTGAGAAGGATATAATAGTCTCATTTGAGGATAAGCTCAAAGAAAGTTTGCTTAGATTGTTTATATAAATCGTAATCCAATGAAAGTTTCAATAAAGAGAGTTGGATTATTAAATCTTGCTTATTTAGAAAAAGAAAGAGAGACTAAAAAAGACATGCTAAGGAACTATAAAAAAATGATCTTACATATTTTGAGCGCAATGAGAAGTTATTTGATTGAATGCGATGAAAATAAGGGATTCATGTAGCCGACCACACCTAGTGAGATAAAGTCTTGGTTGTTGTTGTATTTGTTCTTGTATTTCTTATTTCAATATCATAAGATCTCTATATAAAGAGATTGCCTACTATTATAATGAAGAATTATTGATAAAATAAAATTTGTGATTTTAAGTGCCAACTTAAATTCAGGTTAATGGATAAATATCTAGGTGAAAGAAAAGGTATCTGTTGACTTTAGGTGAGAATCCTAGAATTGCTTAGTTATCTTGAGTAAAAAAACAAACCAGTTTTCCCTATCCCTTTCTCTAAACCCCCCATCTATCTCTTGTAGGTCCTTTCGAGCCGATGCCATGTCTTTGTCTGCTACCTCCTCCAGATACTGACTCTTGCCACCTCCATCATGTACTACTCCCGGCTAGACCTGGGCATCTTTCGGGCTCGGGCCGGGCTCGGGTCGGGTCAACTCGGGCCGGGTCACTCATTGAGTATGTTAAATCACACCCATACATATACATTCGGGTCAATTTATGTGACCAAGCCCAACATGGCCTCGGGCCGAGTCGGGCCGGGTCGACCCGAATGGTAAACTCTTCTCAAAGTAAAAAAATTATTATGTTTTTTTTTATAACAAGCTTTAACTACAAAAATCCTAAATATCAATATTACTATATAATTTGAATTTTGAAATAATATAAACATTTAAGCACCATATAAAATATCATATAAAAATTTAACTTTTGTAATTTTATTACAACTCTACAACATAAAATCATAATTATAAAATTATAAGTTAGCTTTAGTATCGGGCCGGGTCGGGTCGGGGCCCTGATGATCATGCCCAAGCCCGATCATGAAAATGATCGGGTCGGGCCGGGCCGGGTTAAAAGAATAATATGAAAATTTTATCACAATCCAAGCCCTAAATTTTTCGGGTCGGATCAGATCGGGTCGGGCGGGTCCCCGGGCCCGTGCCCAGGTCTACTCCCGGCATACCACCTCACCATGATGCCATCCCCGACTCTTCTGTTCTCGACTCGGCGTATGACATCGCCTCCTATCTTCATTGCCCATCACGTGTGATTGGCCCTGCCTTTGTAGCTCTCCACTCCCTCCACGTGCCCAGTTTCGCATCATTCTGCTGCTCTGCCCTCGTGCCCTTAGTATTGCCATATTTTTGAGTCTAGTCCGAGCGAAAACCGCATGTTCTCCTATTGCAAATATCCGGCCTAAATATTTCATTTCGGTTGAGGCTGTTTTTACTAACTTGAATTTGAAAAATTCTAGTTAAGCTAAGTAAAATATTTTTTCACTCAATTTTAGGTAATTTTTAATTACTTGATTTCATAAAAATTATTTGCTTGATTCGAATATTTGTTTAGCTCTAAATTGTGATTCACAATTTCAATAAGGAAAATAATTACTTTTGAATTTTATTGTGAGGGTTCCTATCTAATACTGAAAACCTCATATCTGATTTAATAAGGTTAAATTGACAACCCTAATCTAATTTTTAAATTTCAATTTATCTATGTTCCAATTTAATTATAATTCTAATATAATTTGATTTGTGGGGTTTAAATTCTTTTTTATTATATAATTATATTAAAAATTATTTGCGTTTAACAATAATAAATTTTCAATTAAATATGTTAATTTTAAAATGTAAACGTTATCTCTTGTCTGTCGTTCATCAAGTATCCCATTTTTTAGTCTAGCTTGTCAAGTATGTTATTGATGCGGGACGGATGAATGATGATACAGTTTAGAGATCAGCATTCTTACAAAGCAGATTATTCACAAATTAATGCTAAAATATCAAAGAATAATTTTGTAATGACTAAGAAATTAATTAAACCCGCAAAACCTATTTCTTTCAAAATTTTAAATACATTAGATCGAAGGTAATTGAAAAATTATCAATTCAGATTAGGGCGCAATTCGATTTTCAACAAGTAAGAAACGAGGTAATAGGAATATGGGAACTCACAATATTTAACCAACAATAATTAAATTGCACTCAATAATGAAAGGTTGCACAGGCGGAACAAGTTCGAGCAAATCACAAGCAAGCAAAATGATCCAGAGTACTCGATTTAACCGGGTTAAAGGTTGCTGAAGTTCGTACCTCAGTCAGATAATCCAGGAACTACGTTGTAATTCCTCCAAAAATTAGGGCTAGGTAGTGACTTGGCAGGACGATGCACAAGCATCNCGTGCAGGCGCGCGCAGGCAAGCACAAGTGCCTCGCTGTCGGGCGAGGAGCAGTCGCGCGCGGGCGGGGCACAGAAGCACGCGAGAGCGCTGAGAAAGCGTCGCGCGCACGGGCGGAGCTGGGGCACACGCGGTCGGAGAGCAGGCTTGTCTAACGGAACTGTACGAGGACGTCGTGCAAAGTTGTCGTGTGCATGTCGGCGTGTTCGCGTAGTCGGTGTCGTCGGCGCACGCCAACGCATTCACGTCAGATCGGAGTCAGCGAACTGGGCGCTGACACGCAGGCTAGCCGGCGGAGTGGATGAGGAGTCGAGGTGAATGCTGGACGGTGCAAGATGAATGGAATCGAACCCGGAGTGAAGAGCTGGAGCAAGTGGAGTTTAGGGATTCTCACCCAAGGCCCAAGCCCTTCCCTATCCAGGATATCGATTCATTCCAGAATCAAATAATCATAAGAGAAACACAAGTCAAATTAATTCAGCATTTGAAAAATAAAAGTAACAGGGAGGCGTTTATATAGACCTCCATACAAACTGACTCAATAAAAAAAAATACATAATGTAATAAATTCCTCACACAAACGAGAAAGTACCAGATAATATGCCTAAAATAACAATCACAGAAATAGAAACAACTAATACAAAATAAATGTAAGAAATAAAATCATCCCAAAATGGAATCTCCAATCAATCAGAATGAATGAGAGATTTTCAATCCACTAAGTCAGCGATCCGCAGCATCCATCTTTCCAAATCTGTCCTAATAGTCAATCGATCCAGATCGAGGCAGTGTGGCTAGATCTTGGCCGTCGACGGTAAACTCTGCCAGGAATGAATCGACGGTCGATCGTGGTGTCCCCACCAGTTATACTATTGTTCGCTCTTCATCTGCATGGAAAATGTTATGCTACCCTCACTAGAACCTTTGGGAGCTAGATATGTGAGCTATGTGGCATTGTTTTTTCAGAGTTGGCTTAGTTTTGCTCTTGGATGCAAATCGGCCTGCAAAGTGCGTGTTGGATTCTGTGGTACTCAGCTTAACTTGTGCAATAACAGTACAATTCATAAGAATGATGGGACGTCTAACAGCAAAGGTGATTGCAGTTTGTCTCTATTTTGTAGAAGCTAATTGAAAGGATCATGGTCTTTGTATTGATTTCAAGAAATCTACGTGGAGGTTTTTGCTGCCAGGATTGTCATTTTTGTATTTGAATGGTGTATTTAGGAGGTTCCGTTATCTGTTTACAGTGTAAATTGCAGAGCAAGCGAGCTATTTATCTAAAACTTAAAGAATAAATTACCATAGTAGGGATGGCATCACCTGCGTAGCCATGTAACATACTATGAATTAATTTCCTCTGGAATTTACTGCCTTGGAGTGGGCATTTGATATTTCGTTTATTCATCATTTTGCCATTACTACAGTTAGCAATTGAGTTAGCATATAGCAGGGAAGAAGTGATAGAAGATAAGAAAAAACTTTGCCGAGCAGAGCATTATGCAAGCTGACATTTTTAAAGAAGGCCTGTGTGATAAATATTTTTTAGTGATGATAACTTTACTTGGCTCTGAAGCCCTCAAAATCATTTTTACTGCTGAGATGGCATGCTAAGAACCGAGCTAGTTAAGGTGTGGGACCTTACAGGTTTTACTTGTTCCACTGATTGAGCTCAGTTCACTGAGATTTTACTATAATATTTTTTCCTATCCATTGCAGTTAGTGCATCATAAAGATGGCTGATCAGTTCAAAACATATGTTTTGGACCTTAAGGAGTCATGATAATCCAATTTACTGTGGCAATTGTTTAATTTGCATCTAATTCAAATGATTTTGTTTTTCATATTTAAGAACCTCTCTCCAAGATGAATTTTTTGTTCAGCACTGTTGAAGAGCTGTATTACTTCTTATTGTTTAATATTCTATAATTAGATTTTGTGCTGCAAGGAATTAAAATTCCGTATATTCCAGATTATCCTTCTAGATAGCATGTCTTTGATCTTATTCTTGTCTTCAATATCCACTTGCAGGGCACGCTTTACTGATCATCATGGAGCATGGTGAAAAGCTTTCCAGCATGATCCAACTGAGAGAGTTACAGAACACTATGATTCAGAATAGCTCAAATACTGCTAGCACTCCATCTTCTGTTCCAAGTATTCGGCTGGGTGGTTCTCTATGGGAGCTTATTCAATTAGTTGGTGACAAAGCACGTAGAAATACTGTCATGCTTATGGATCGAGATAATGATGAAATATTTTACAGCAGGGTTTCTGATATTGAGGATTTTTTCTATTGCCTTTCATATCACCTTTCTTCTTTAGTTGGTGAGGACGAGCCACATACCATTCAGGTGCAACGGGTTTATGATTTATCCAATGCATGTAGTGTTGCAATTCAGGCTGCCATGCAATATAGACTGGATAACCAAACCTGGTATCCTTCTCCTGAAGGATTGACGCCTTGGAATTGTCAACTTGTCGTCAGGTCAGGGCTGTGGAGTATAGTATCATTTATTATGCAGTTGCTGAAAGAAACAGCCGTGATTGACATCTCAAGGAAGTCAGATCTATGGTGTCAGTTAGAGATCCTATCCGACATTTTACTGGATGGATATACTGTTTCAATTACTACAAAACTTGAACGAGGGGAGGATCACAAGGGTTTGCTACGAGAGTACTCAAAACGAAGGGATGAAATTCTTGATTTCTTGTTTGTACAAACCAAAAAATTTGCAGACGCAAAGTACCAGGTGCAGTTTACAATCTAAATTTTATGGATAGCAGTAATCTTTTATTGTATGATTTTTCTTGTACTTATTTTGATTGAAAATTCTGTTGACAATAGTCTCAAGTACATTCACTCTCAACTTTAGGTTAGTTTCATTAAAGCATGTCCTAAAAAAACAATAATCAAAGTAACATGGAATGTGAATTGAGTGCAAATGTGCAAATCATCATTTTCAAAACTATATATTTCAAAATGTTGCAATTCATCTTTTTAATGATAAGATAAATATCAAAATTTGTTTTTCTTAGTTGACATGCAAAGTTACATTATTATTATTATTATTATTATTATTTACCTCGGAATATCATAATTGTAATCTCTCTATCCTAAATGTAGAGGTATCATCCATTTTGTTTTTAAAGAATTACGTGATTTGAGTATTTCCCTAGAGATCACTCGTCCCAATACTACTTCATCTCAGGCATACTTAATTAAGGAGTTTCTGATCATTAGCATTACGATTTTTTCTCAAAAGACGCTTTTACCATTTGAGATCGCATTGTTTACTTATACAACATAGGAACTCCCATCCATTTCTGTTGTAGTATGATTCATTCTCTTGCCCCTCACTACTCATAATCTAGCTTAGAAGTTTGCTAGGAGTCACACATTGCTCAAGTGATTTGATTCTCTTAGGACATCACTCCGCGATTACTCCTCGCTCTCTTTGGCCATTGGTCGTCACAGGCCCATCAGCTTTCTCTTGGTTCGTCATTGAGTTACGTGACTTGTGTCCTAAACGTAGAATTATCGTTCGCTTTGACTTCAGAAAACTGCATAACTTAAGTACTTTTTAGCCAGTTGCCCATCTCAATATTACTCTAATTCAAGCACTCTCAACTATGAAATTTTCCATCACTCTAGTGATTTCCTTCTTTTGGGACATCATCCGACGATCACTCCCGCCTTCTTCGGCCATAGGTCGTAACAGTAACTGCCCTCAGCTCACTTAGGAATTGTGGTGATGTGGCTCGAACTTGGGACCCCTTAATATGCAGGCAAGCCCCTTCTTATTGGGCTAGGGGAGACCCACTACATTTGTTTATTTGCTTTTGGAAATTTTGCTAGAAAATATGAAGTTAATAATATGAGAAGACCTGTATTATGATGTGAAAATTGTCTGCTTTTGTTGTTGGCCATATGATGTCTCGTAATGATGCACTTGTATTATGGTAATTTTGATCTCAGCTGGTGAAATAATTCATCTTGGCATGCACATCTTGGGGTGTGTTTGTTCCACCATGAACAGAGGATAATATCTTTTTAAAAAATTGCTCCTACATGTTTATTCCCTTTATTTTTATCATGTAACTGTAAGCATGCTTAATAAAAAGACCAATGGTTTTTCTTTCAAATTAGAAGTTTGAGTCCTTTCCATGCTTAATAAAAGGGGCAGTTGTTCTTTTTTTTCCAGATCAGACGGTTTAGTCTTTCCAACAATAGAATCATGCATTGGTAACTTTTGAAGACTAACTTATTCGAATCATTCAAATAATGTGATGCGATGGTGAACAATCACAACCTATTGTGAAATACAGTTTGCTGAGGTCTAATCTTTAAATGCTGTTGATGTGGTCTTTCAATGAATGAAGTTATCCTGAATAGCTATAGCCAAACTCCACTCTCTTGGTCACTTAACCCTCTATCCCTTTCCATTTATTGTTACTGAATAATTTATGTTTGATCATTTTATGCGATTACAGATGTTATCGTAAATTGTTGACACTTAATTTTAATAACATAACTTCATGATTTTGAATTTGATAAATTTGTTGCCAAATTTGTATTATGATTATGTATATCCTGAATTTCAAAGAAGTCATGCATCATGTTGCAGTTTTATAATCCAGTCTCAAACCTCTTATTAAAACTTTTCAAAAAAAAATCCTCTTATTAAATCTGACTGTCAGTCTGTCACCAATTCTTTTTCCAGGCAAAATATGAGGATCTCGAAGATGTTCAGAATAAAGAGGCTATTTTTAGAGAGACTTCTTTACCATTGCTATCAATGGCCAAACGACATGAAGGTTATAAAACACTATGGCAGATTTGTTATCAGATTAATGATTCTCGGCTTCTCCGAAACCTAATGGTACTATATGAATACTAGTTTCTCATACAAGTATTTGTTGAGTTCCTTTTTTATTGTCTTACACTTTTCTGTTAAATATGTATTGTTAGATGAAATCCATTTGAAATATAAGAAGCAAATGGCTATCTGGTATTTAATCCATCTGAGTTGTTTTCTATAGTCCATAGTGTGGTTTTTTTAGTAATATATGCTTTTCTTGAAAACAAGGCAAATGCAGAGCTGGAAAGATTGTGGGGACACGAATCAACATTGAATCTGATGGCCAGGATGACATTACGTGCTGAATTAAAATTAAAATTCAAATTGATTAAAGCTAATAGAGATTTCTATATTAATTTTATTCAGATTTGATTTGATTTGATTTAAAGCAGATTTGAGAACTTATCATATTTGGAGCTGATTTTATTTTATTGTAATAGAATTAGTTCTTTATTTGTTTAGATTTATTTGGTATTTTATTTTCAGTATTTAGTATTATATTTTTAAATTTCTTCATGGGATCTTTCTATATAAAGAGGTTGCTTTGCATTATAAGGGAATAGCTTATTTTGATGAATGAAATTATGTTTAAGTTTTCTAGAGTCTAGATCCGAGTTAAGTGGTCAATATTCCGGTGAAGCAAAAGATAAAGATAACCATAGGTGAAAATCCTTCAAGTAGCCTATTTATTCAATTGTAAAAAAATCTCCTTCTTTATCCTTCTCATTTATGCTTTTCCACCAAACACCTTCCGCTTACTCACCCATATGCTCTATGTTGTTTGTTCGGCGCCACTACGCCGCTGCTACCACGGTCATCCCGTCGGATGATAGTGACCATCAATACTTTCTGCAAGCTTGCTACATCCCTCAACTATCGGCTAGCAGTGCCCGAGCCTGCACTGCGCGAACACAGCGTGCTACCACACGAGCACAACACCCGTGTGCTCCCAAGCGCTCCCCTCGATGCAAGTGCCTGGTAGCGCCCGACGCGCGCCCCAATAGTGCTCAATGCGTGCACCAGCCGTGAGTTCACATGCTTCTACTTTCCTTACGGTCGTCCTGTTTAGTCAACTCTGTAGTTCTACTTGATCGATCCTATCGTTTCTCTTAGCCCTCACCTACACAGCCCAAACTAATTGGATCTTGTAAGCTCACCAGTCTTTAGTTGCAGCCCTAGTCGACGATTAAATTAAATGGTATAATTTCTTATCGAATTAAATTAATTATTGGTTATTCGATTTAAAAAAATTATTTGCTCTATTTAATTCTTCGTTTGGCTTTAATTGTGCGACCTTACATTTATTTTGGTGATATTTACTATTGGATTTTAAATGTGAGACATCTATCCCTTAATTCTTGAAACCTCAAATTTGATCTGTTAAATTTAAATTGATGCACTAATCTAATTTGATTAATTTTTTATTTATCAGACGATCCAATTTAGTTTTAATTTTAAAATATTTTAATTTATGGAATTTATAAATCTTATTTGTCATATAATTTATTCATAAAATATTTTTAATTATAAATTTAAATATCATTTTCATTTTCCGTCTCGCATCAAAAGGTGTTCATTGGATCATTGCAACATAAAATCCTTGAAGTTTTCCAAAGTTGAACTGGGTTATATGAAGCTTTGTATGAACAAGCAGAGACCTCCTCTCTGACAATTGGCATGATTGTGCTGCAGCGTGACAGTCGCGGGCCTAAAGGAGGGTTTAGTGATTTTGTTTTCAAGCAACTGATAGAAAATCGTCAATATGCCAAACTGCTGAGGCTTGGGGAAGAGTTCCAGGATGAATTAGCTAATTTTTTGAAGGATGAGAGTGATTTGTTGTGGCTTCATGAAATATACTTGTCTGATTTCTCCTCAGCTTCAGAAACTCTCCATTCATTGGCCCTTTCTCAAGAAGACAGCTCACCCGAGGTTTACTTAACTGTATCTGCACAAGCTAAAATGCCACCTTCTATGGCAGATAGAAAGCGACTGCTCAACCTGTCCAAAATTTCTGCGGCGGCAGGTTTGTTACTTTATTGATGCATAGTATCAATTCTTTATTTTTACTTTTAGGATTACATGGGTACTTCTTGTACTTGCGCTGTCTTTTGCCTTTAATTGAATGACAGTTTTATGCTTGCATGCATTGGCATTCATCTATCCTATTAATTATTGCATCACTAACCAGTTTCTGCAATTCTTACTTTCTTGTTAAATGCATTGTGTTAAACCTCCTAAATCCCCCAGAAACAGCACAATGTTCAATTGCATGTGTTAATAGCGGCACTGCAGATAGTATTAAAGATCTTACTCAAAAACTGGAAATTAAGGTGTGTCATTGGTTCTTAAGGCACGTCCCTGAATCTAGCTGGATCATTCTGGCATTTGGCTTAATTTGTTGTTTGTAAGGGGGTGCTTTGAATCTGCAGCATTCTTATGGCATTTGGCTTTTGTAATCTTGTTTTAACACATTAGTAAATAATTTTGAAATTTGCTTTGAGGTTGTGCTAATTGTTGTTGAGCATTTGTCTCTTATCTTTTCTAAAATTTACTGGGGAGAAACAAACCAGTTACATTTTGGTTTTTTTTTGCTGTCCTCTTTGCTACATAATGAGAGTTAGTATAACTTTTTGCATTTTCTTCTGATATTATTGGATAAATGATATATTCATGCTTAACTATAATTGCTTGTTTCAAACCAATCAGTTAAAGCATTATAAAATGCATGTCAAATTTCAATCATCCAGGCAGAGTTAAACTACAAATGGTTCTTTTGCCACATGCTAAAATATTCCTTTGTTTAGTTCGAAGTTTTCGTATACCTTTCCATTGAATTTTGGCCGCATGTTTTTGAAAAATCTAATCTAAAATGAAGTGAACATGCAGTCTTCTTGCTGCTTCATATCTGTGTTTGTGTTTTGCTTTTGTATGATTACCTTGACCTTACCAGCTTGTGAACCGTATTGCACTGTCAGGTAAAGCCGAGGGTTTTGAGATGAAGATGCAACTTATAGAGGCTGATCTGCATATTCTGAAGTTACAGGTGCTGCCAATTCAAATTTTGCTCGTATGTTTGATGAATATTGAACAAATTTGTGCTCAAGCAATAGGGTATTTGATAATGTTTTTGGTTTATTTTCTTCTGAGATATTACGGTAATATAGGGCGCTATCTTGTAGGATATGACAATAGCTATCCTGTTTTGATCATTATATATATAAATGTGCTTTTGAATTCTATGTTAGGATCCTCCTATTCATAAGATGTAAAACTTTGATGCTACATGTTGTCAAGTGAGGTCAAGATAATAAATCGTACCTCAGATTTTACCATTCTGTATTGTTGAAAGAGAAGAGGCTTAATAATCCAATTTGGTTATATGGCAAATTGTTGAGGGTTTCTTTGTAGAAATTATTTGTATTCAGATTCTGCACCTGAACTACTGCTTATTATCTATCCCATAGCTTCAAGCATGTAGATGGATGTCAGACATGTTTCTTAATCATTTACTGATACTGATCTTTCAATTCTGATTATCTCGTAATGCTGATCGTAGCCTACTTTTTTTCGTCTCATTCCTATAACGCTGGTTTGACAGGAAGAGGTGACAAAATGTTTGAACATGAATGAAGAATGCCCAGTCATAAACGAACCTCTTGATCCTGCGGAGCTGATTGAGATGTGCTTGCGAGGGGACCGAAAGCTGTCTTTACTGGCATTCGAAATATTTGCATGGACAAGCTCATCGTTTCGCAGTTTGAATCACAGCCTTATTGAAAAATGCTGGCGGAATGCAGCCGAGCAGGACGATTGGGCAGCTTTAGCCAACGCATCAAGAGCAGAAGGTTGGACCGACGAGACGCGATTCGCTAAATTACGAGAAACAGTTCTCTTCAAAGCTTCGAACCGGTGTTACGGGCCCGAGGCAGAGACTTTTGAAGGAGGTTTCGAAGAAGTATTGCCTCTTCGAAAAGAGGATGCCGTTTCTTCAGTTGAAACCATATTGATGCAGCACAAGAATTTTCCTGACGCAGGGAAGCTGATGCTTACTGCAACTATGATGGGGAAGGAAGGCATCAATGTCGTAGAAGAAGCTGTAGGAGAGTTAGCAATGGAGTCATGAAGGTTCATGTACTGTTTCCACGTTGCATTGCTTTGCATTATCTGTTAGTTATATTGTTTGCAGGGATCATATACATAGAATCCCATTTGGTTTTCCTCCAATTAAAAATTTTATATTATTTTTTAAAAAATAAAATAATATTCTATATCTCATTCTGTATAAATTTTAATATTAAAATAAAAACTTTATTTTATATTATATATATTTTTAAAAAAAATTATAAGTATTAATCTTTTTTTTTTCTTTCATTCAAACAGAGCTTAAAAGGTGAATCCAGCGCCTGTTTCAGAGCGGCCTTCTGGATGTAGAGTGGCCTAAATGTTGTTGTCGATGTCTCTAGCAGGTACTCAAATCTGAGTTCTCAAATGAAGTGTTATTAATGCGTTAATGTTTATATTATTTTAATATGGATAAATTATATTCAAGTTATTTTGTACCAACTGGGATACCAACTGGGATACCAACTGGGAAGGAGAGAGAGAGACGGACGAGAGGTGCTGCGCAGAGGAAGAGAGAGGAGCGGAGAGAGAGGAGAGATGGCTGTTCTTCGGATGCTCTTCCACAGACTGGGGGTCATCCTTTTATAGGTAAAAAAAGCATTTTTGAACAGTACATGAACAGTAAAGGAATAGGCTGTAGTACCATTATTGCTACAGTAATACAGTAAGTAATACAGTAATTGAGTACATTATTGCTACAGTAATACAGTAATACAATATTCATATAGTGCTTCAGTGCTCTATTAGTGCTGCTACAGTTCTGCTACAGTGCTATAGTGCTCCATTATTGCTCTTTTATTGCTGGATGCTTTGTCTATGCGCAGTATTATGTATGACCACCACCACCTTTGTTGATTTTGCAAATTGCAAAGAAGTCCTTCTTTAGTTGGATTGTATAGAGAGAGTGTCTGGAGTATAAGAATATCCTGGATGAATATCTGGGAGTAATTTCTCCGTTTGAGGACCCCACTGAAAATCCAAATTATTATTATTTTCTATATCAATTTCAGTTAGTTTGTCCTCATCATATACTAGGATGCGTCCATTACTCAAAAAGTGATAATTATATTGTTCTTCATAAACCGTTAGTAATTTTGATAATTTTTTTTTTTTGTTCATGATTCCAGAAATGACCAAAGAACTCTTTCATAATTGGCCGTCCACGAATTTGTTGTCTAGTAAGACGTCATATTTGGTATGCTGGATGGACTAGATGTTGATCTGGTTCAACAAAAGTAGAAATAATTTTGAACTCCAGAATCCATTCATATTGTTCTGTAGAAGAAATGATAGTCATGATGATTTGAGGAAATCCACTCCATTCATTATAATTATGTGTGTCAATGATAATTTTGCGGACTATGCCCAATTCTATTGGGCGTTCCATATGTGGTGTAAAGGCTATGAACATTCTCTATCGGCCATCCGGTAGACTGATTAACATTTCATTTTGTAAATATGGCAGTGCCTTATCTTCATATATAATGTTCAGAATTCTTGTTTGAAGATCTTCTGGTAGTAGTGTCTTTACTTTCATCAAATATTCCTTACGTTTTGCTCTTTTCATATGTGGAGAATTGATATTTTTATAGCTATACATTATTTCTAATATAGGATATAGTTCTTCATATTGTTGAGGATGAAAATCCTCACATTTCTGGAGTAAATATTTTGAAAATTCTTCTTCATGTTGGACCTTCTGTATCATATTATTTAGAGAGAGCTCCATATTATAAATATGAGAAATAATTTTTCGGATATTATATAGGAGAGAAGTATTATGTTGTAAGCCTCCGATTAATTTTCAGAGACTATTGATAATATTATATGTCTTGGGAGACATTGGAATAGCTGACTTATAATTGTTGGTAGTTGCTACTAGTGTTGATATAGTGTTCATGAACTTATATATAAAACAAACATAGATAGTTTAATGATTATAGATACCCATAATGAATTACTTGCCTTAGAATTTGAAACTATTTATAGTGATGAAAGAAGTATATTTGATATGTTAATAGGACAAGATATATTACAAAAATATTATCCTTGCAAATAAATTATGAAATAATACAGTTAAAAATTAAAGAATAAATAATACATATCAAAAGAGCTAAAGAGTAATTTACATACCATAAATGTTCTAACTAATGATGAAATTCAAAACAATTATAATAAAATATATTTTCACAAGATAGAAAAAAATGTAAAAAATTCTATTGAGGTTGACATAGGTTATGAATTCTATTCCTTTGAAGATATTATAATACAACCAAATACTTTTACTAAAATAAGAACAGGTATTAGCGCTAAAATATGTATAGGATATTACGGCCTCATAAAAGAAAAAAATGGTTGGGTATTTAATAACGATATGACTATAATAGAAGGAATAATAAGATCAGATTATGAAGGTAAAATTAAAGATGTAATAAGAAATAATGAACAAGATACATTGATTCGAATTAAAAAAAATTATAAGTTATTTGATTTAATAATATTTCCAATCACAAAACTAGAATATGAATCTTTATGAAGTAAATCAATATTTAAATAAAATTTGTATCAAAATAGAATTTTCATGATATAAATCTTTTCATATTTACGCTTTAGTAGATACTGGTGCAACTAGAAGCATAATTAATGAACAACTTTGGGTAGATCAGTTTTCCGAATAATTAGAAGAAAAAGTCTCTTTTACAGGAATAAATAGTACTATGGATACATTAAAATATGTTAAAAATATAACATTAAAAGTTCAAGCCGAAGATAATTACATTGCATTATTTTTTCTCATTATTTATATCTGCAAAGACTTTTCGTGTGACATGATTATAGGAATGAACGTGTCAAACCAATATTTACTTATAACTATTCACAAAATCTATCATACATTTACGATAGAACAAAAACTAATTAAAATACCTAGAATTTTTAACCATTTAAAACTCATTAAAATAAACTATAAACTAGAAACTTTATCCTTAATTGAAAATTATAAAATTAAATATTTAGACTCTTTGAAAGAATTATTCTCTGATAACTCATTATTATATTTTAACAGAAGTCTAAGATTCTGTGAATTAGAAACCCTAGATGATAAAAAAACTATAAGAGAAACTATTGGTATATTTTTCACAAGATACTGAAGATTTTAAAAAATAACTTGCAGAATTAAAATAATTTGGTCTAATAGAAAATTCACATAGTCCTTATTCTTCACCCGCTTTTATGGTAAGAAATTACGCTGAAGAGAAAAGGGGAAAAGCCAGAATGGTCATAAATTATAAAAAACTGAATGACAATCTCAAATTTGATGAATTTTTTATTCCAAGCACAGAAAATATCATAAAAAATGTTAGTGGAGCAAAATGGTTTAGTAAATTTGATACTAAATCAGGATTTTGATAAATAAAAATTAAAGATAAAAAATCTAAAGAATTAACAGCCTTTTCAACACCATTTGAACATCTTCAATGACAAGTAATGCCATTTGGACTAAAAAATGCACCACAAATTTTTAAAAAATGGATGAATTTAATATTCTCTTCATATAATAAATTTATTCTAGTATATATAGATGACATACTTGTTTTTTCTTCTACATATGAAGAACACATTCAACATTTAGAAATAGCTAAAAAATTATTCATAAAATATGATATTATTCTTAGAAAAAATAAAATAGAATTATGTAAATAAAAAATTAAATATTTGGGTAAAATTATAAATCAAGGAGAAATATCACTACAAGAATATATTATAACCAAAATTAAAAAAATTTCAGATACTTTTGAAACCTTAAAACAACTATAAAGTTTTCTTGGAATATTAAATTATGGTAGAAAATACTTATCTATATTAAGTGAACATTCTAAAAATTTACAAGAAAAATTTACTGAAATTAATAGACAATATAAAAGAAATAAAGAGAAAGCAACCTCTCGATGAGAAATCGATAAAATTAAAATACAATTGAATGAATCCGAAAAAAGAGAAATCAAATATCTAAAAATATTAATTAATAAAATTCCTAAAACTGTCATTCCAAAACTAAAAGATAAATTAATACTCTATACAGATGCCAGTAATCTTTATTGGGCTGGAGTATTAGTCACATCAATAAAAGATGTCGTGGGATATACTTCAGGTAAACTAACAAAATCGAAAATAAATTATTCTATTTATGAAAAAGAATTTATAGCAATTTTAAAATCTATCAAGTACTTTAAATTTTGATTATTACCTATTAAGTTTCACATAATCATAGATAATAAAGGCTTATATCATTATATTAAAAATAAAAAATATGATAACAATAGTCGACGAATACGATGGTTATTACAATTAGATGAATATAGCTATGATATCTCATTCAATCCTGGTTTTACTAACATTCTTGCTCATTTTCTTTCCAGAGAAAATCTATAATTCTTATTTACAGGACTATGGTAAATTCATGGAAAGACAAAAACTTGGCATCATATATTGCATTTCAGAAAATATATAATACATCCTCCCTGAGAATATACAAGCGAGATATCATATTCCAAGAAGGAAAAATAAATAGACTTCTTAGATAAATATAATCAGCAAACTATATCAACACTAGTAGCAACTACCAGCAATTATAAGTCAGCTATTCTAATGTCTCCCAAGACATATAATATTATCAATAGTTTTTGGAAATTAATCGGAGACTTACAGCATAATACTTTTCTCCTATATAATATCTGAGAAATTATTTCTCATATTTACAATATGGAGCTCTCTCTAAATAATATGATACAGAAGGTCCAACATGAAGAAGAATTTTCAAAATATTTACTCCAGAAATGTGAGGATTTTCATCCTCAACAATATGAAGAACTATATCCTATATTAGAAATAATGTATAGCTATAAAAATATCAATTCTCCACATATGAAAAGAGCAAAACGTAAGGAATATTTGATGAAAGTAAAGACACTACTACCAGAAGATCTTCAAACAAGAATTCTGAACATTATATATGAAGATAAGGCACTGCCATATTTACAAAATGAAATGTTAATCAGTCTACCGGATGGCCGATAGAGAATGTTCATAGCCTTTACACCACATATGGAACGCCCAATAGAATTGGGCATAGTCCGCAAAATTATCATTGACACACATAATTATAATGAATGGAGTGGATTTCCTCAAATCATCATGACTATCATTTCTTCTACAGAACAATATGAACGGATTCTGGAGTTTGAAATTATTTCTACTTTTGTTGAACCAGATCAATATCTAGTCCATCCAGCATACCAAATATGACGTCTCACTAGACAGTGAACTCGTGGACAGCCAATTATGAAAGAGTTCTTTGGTTATTTCTGGGATCATGAACAAACAAAAAATTTAGCACTGTAGCTAGCACTGTAGCAGAACTGTAGCAGCACTAATAGAGCACTGAAGCACTATATGAATACTGTATTACTGTAGCAATAATGGTACTCAATTACTGTATTACTGTAGCAATAATGATACTACAGCCTGTTTATGTACTATTCAAAGATACTTTTTTTGCCTATAAAAGGATGACCCCCAGTCTGTGGAAGGGCATCCGAAGAACAACCATCTCTCCGCTCCTCCCTCTTTCTCTGCGCAGCATCTCTTGTCTGTCTCTCTCTCTCTCCTTCCCAGTTGATATTTTCTCTTCTCTCCCTTCTCTCATCTTCTCATTCTCCTTTGAAGAGATGTCATCAATTGTTCTCATCATCATCATCATCATCATCGTCCTAATTAAAGTTTTGTCTCAACTATATATTTTGAGATTGTTAGATTATAAAATTTTTGAATTATACATACATAAATTTTTAAACATTACTGTTGCAATAATGGTACTACAGCATGTTCTTTTACTGTTTATGTACTGTTCATAGATGCTTTTTTGCCTATAAAAGAATGATCCCTAGCCTGTGGAAGGGCATCCGAAGAACACCCATCTCTCCTCTCTCTCTCCGCTCCTCCCTCTTTCTCTGCGCAGCACCTCTCGTTCGTCTCTTTCTCTCTCCTTCCCAGTTGGTATCCCAGTTTCCCAGTTGGTATTTTCTCCTCTCCCTTCTCTTATCTTCTCATTCTCCTTTGACCTAATTAATGCTTTCTCAACTATATATTTTGAGATTGTTAGATTATAAAATTTTTGAATTATACACACATAAATATTTAAACTAAATAGATCGAAATTCTAAAAATTATGATAGGCGATTTTTATTGGGTGAGTAGTATGCGCCCCGGCTTGTTATAATGTTTGTAATATTTATAAAGTAGATGTTGGTTGACTATTATATTTTTTTTTATTATTTTAATATAATACAAAAACTATGCCACATTATTTTTAAAATTTATTTTTTAGATTTATTTTTTTATTTTTTAATATTAACATTTTATAAAAAATTCAAAATCTTTCTCCTCCTTTCCTGTCTCTCTTCGCTTATCTTTGATTCAATATTATAATATTAAAAAATAATAATAAAAAATTAATTTAACTCATTTTAAATATTATTAATTTTGGGAGTGATATGTGAATATTATTTTAAAGTAATAATTTTATAAACTTATTATTTAGGGGGCGTTTGGTTTAGACTATAAGATTATTAGTCATGATATCTAGATTACATAACATAACATCATGAAAACAACGAATTAAATATTTTCTTAATATTTTGTACTTATTTATTAAGTTAATTAATTTTATTTTTGTTATATAATGTCACGATAATATTGAAATAAATAGTTTAAGATTGTGGTGTTTGTTTAAAAGTACAAGGACTTAATCTATTATGCTTTACCTTTTAAGTTTATTTTATTTTTGAGATTTTAAAAATTATTAAGAATTAAGATGAATTTTAAAAATATTAATCAAAGTATATAGATAAATTGTAAGAATCTGTTAGTAATTTACTTTTACTTCTAAATATCTCATTCAATGTGATTTTAAATTGGTGTTATTCATACGTGAATATGTTTTTATTTCATATAAATTATTATTTATTTATTTTAATATTTTTAAAATTTTATTAATTTTTTTTTCACCATATTCTCTTTAGAAAATTGTTCACATTATTTTTTTTTTTGTTGTTGTTATGATATATGCTAGGTAATTGTAGGTAACATATAGTTATTTTAAAAGTAATTTAATAATTTTTTTTAATATTATTTCAATATATTATCAAACTTATAATTAGAAAACGGAAACATTGAATCAAATATTTTACTTATACAAATTCAAAAATGTGATAGTAAACAGGGCTGAAAAGTTTTCAAGTAAAGCTTGTGTTAGCTTTTACTTTTGTTCTACTTCATATGGGAAATTTTATTTAAGAGGGCATTTAATTTGTTATTATTTTAATGTCATAATATGTAATATAAATGTCATAATATCTAAATATTAATAAATTAAATAATTATTTTATTTAAATAATATAACACTATAATAATATTAAATTAAGTGATCTCTAACTAGTTTGTAAATAATTAAAATTAGTGTATTTGTTTTAAAAAAATAAAAAATTATCATATTAGTTTGAAAAAAGTAGTGAGTAAAAAAATCTTAGTGAAAATGAATTTAGGAAGATTATAAATTGTTTAACCTTGTTTATGACAATAAAATGTACATTTGACCCATTTGAGCTATTATGATATTCCCTTAAATTTTTACACAATTTTTTTTTTTTTTATAAACATTTTTTTTTGCACAGTTTTGGGACCTTGGTTTAATGGAATGTAGATATTAGTATTATCTGCATGGTAATTTAATTTAAATATTTGCATTATTTATAAATATTATTATATGGGGTAATTTCATTTAGGTCCTTGAGATTTGCTTACTTAGATATAAAAGTCCACAAATCTCAAAACTTATCTTTCAGGTCCATAAAAAATATTACATAAGACATCGTGGTCCTTTCGTAATAGAATCTGTTATGTATTGTGAAAATAACAAAAATATTATTTCTTTAATCTGTTAATTTTTAAAATATATTATTGATCATGGCCGCATGAAAGCGCATGGCCTCGAGTACCGGCTGTCGGTGCATGGCCTCGAGCATAGGCGACCGGCAGCGTGCGGCCGTGACGCCGCGCGCAGGGCATTTGAGTGCGAGGCGCCAAGCTCAGACGCCGGCGGCAATGCGTTGCCGGCCTCCGGCGCTGGAGGCCGCGTAGGCTGCCCGTTCGCGAATGCGCTGCGTGCGAGGATAAAATCGTAATTGAAAAAATATTTAATTTAATTTAATTTTTTTGATGAAGTAATGGTATTTTAAACGGAAAACGTTATGTTGGACCTGATTGGAAGCTTTTCAAAAATAACTAGGACCCTCGTGAACTATATAGAAATTATTGTGGATTTGTACGGCATGTTTTGACGTTTGTGGACCTGGATGATAAGTAGATAAACTTTAAGGGTCTAAGTAGAATTATCCCTATTATTTATTTAATCTAATACCTTATATTGAAAATTAATAAAATTATTAATTTATTTTGATCTTCTCATGTTTTAAAAATCATAAAAAAATGATATTATAAATAGATACTAATCATCATCACAGATATTTAAAGAAAAACAATTATTTTTTTTCCTTAAAAATGAACACAAGAACAATAAAACTAATAAACATATTATTAATTATTAAAAATATTTATAATGCAAAATTAACTAATTTATTTGCACATAAACTTTGTTGTTAATGGACCTCAACTCCAAATCCAACTTTTGAGTTTGAAAATTCTTAAATATATACTAATTAAATGCATTAATTGTTTGTTATAAAAATTTCCAGTTGAATTTAGTTTTTTTGTAAATTATAATGAAAATATAAGCGGAGGAGAATATAGTTAACAGCCTTTTAAAAAATTAGTAAGAATTTAAAAAAAAAAATTTAAAAAAAAAATTAGTATATCACTGCATTTTAATTTAATTAAAATAATTGATCTACTTATAATAATTTAAAGGGAAATCTTAACTTCTTAGTATCTTTATTAATTAAATTTTAAAATCTATTTATAATTTTCAATAATAGGCAAGAGATTTCAAGGCAAAGAAAGGTTTGTGGCCAAGCTTTCATTATTTTTTTTTTATGGGAAAGCTTTCATAAATATTATTTTTTAATAAAACTGCATAACATAACTAGGTAATTAATAAGTGCAAATTTTTAAAACTCAGTTTAGATTTTCGACAATTTCAATTTTTTTTTATAAATTATTTAAATTTTATAAATTTAAATTTAAAATCAAATTTCAGTAGCTTTTCTAATTGATTTTCGCTGAAACCACTTCGAATGAAATTAAGTAGTTTCGGCTGAGTTTCGAAACTTTGAATAAGGGTTCTCATCTATACATATATTTAATTTTATGGATATTACACTCAGGTTCCTGAGTTGAAGGCTTATTATTATACAGATTTATGTTTTTAAAATTATAATATTGGGATCACTAATAAAAAATAAATAAAAAAGGACTTATATGATAATTTTTAAAAAATTAGAGACCCCGATATTATAATTTTAAAAATATAGACCTGTATGATAATAAGCCTTAAACTTAAGGACTTGAGTGTAATTATCCCTTAATTTTATGATATATCTTAAATATATGTATTATTATTAATATTTTATATATAATTATATATATTATTGAAATTATATAATAATTACAGTTATTTAAAATGTCATAAAATATTATATGAAATATGTAAATATAATTGTCTTAATTTTCTTAACTTTCTATTTTTTGACTGTTTTTTAATTTTTTGAAATTTAAAATTTTGTTTCGCGAAAGTTTTATTGGAATCAATTTTCTTAATTTTCTTATAAAATATCAATGCCAAATGCATCCTGAAATAGACTATTTACTAGGGATTAGTTTGAGTATTTAAAACTAAACATATTACTAAACTAAATTAATAGATTTTCTTTATTTTTTTTTGAAATTAACTATATATTTTTGTTACAGTTTTTTTATATAAAAATGCTTCAATTAAATTTGAGTCCAATCAAATCAGTTATTTTTAAATCAATTTAAATTAATTCAAAAAAAAATATCAAACTGAGAAAAGCATCTGCAGAGAACCCGCCGCAGTCTCGGCTGTGAATCCACATTCAATCGCTTCGCTTAATCAGAGATAGGTGAGCTACTCCAATCAAAGAAGAAAAACTGGAGGCGAAAAAGCAGCTCATATTTACGCAGAGCCGAATACAAAGACTATAAGTAAGTAAAGTCAAATTTCAATTAAGATCCGATTTTTAATTAGTGAAAATTACGCGAGTTCTTCAAATGCATCTGAAACAGATAAATGTATAAAATTCCATCAATTTGTAAGATTAATCGTTCGACATGCATTTAATAAAGTAGCAAATGCATTGGCAGAAGTACAACTAATGATCTATAATAGAAAATTAATTAGAAACAACTTTTTATATCAAAAATAAATATACTTTATTTACTGATAATATTTTCGAAAAAAAATAATTAACTAAAAAGTAAGGATAAAAAACTATTATTAATATAAGTTGTCATCTCAGATTTAATCAACTATTTTTTTTAGATAACTAAAATTTGACTTTTCCATTTTAGTAATAGATTTGCTAGGAGAAATAAAAATTGGATATTCTTTATCACCTTCAACAAACTTTTTCAAATTAGTAGGCTCTTTATTGCCTTCATTTTTTTTATCATTGGCATCTTTAATTACTGTTTTTTTGTCTTCCACATTATATTCTTTGTTTTTATTTATTTTCTTTGCTTCCAATTCGTCCCCTTTATTCTTCATAGCACACCTCTTCGAACGTCTTAGTTGAATGATGTAAAGTGATTTAATAAATTTTTTTTTTCGTGAATTTATTATTTTTACTCTCCTTTCAATGCTTCCCATCCCCGTTGTTTACATTAGTTTCTTCAATTTTAACAAGCTAAGTGACTCTGATTTTATAGTAGTTGGGATCTCTTTAGATGTAAAGATGAAATAGATGTTTATTTCACATTAATCACCCATTCATTTTTTAATTAATGTAATCTGTGAAGTTAGAGTATTAAATTTTTTTCTCCATAGTTTCAAACTGTGAACTAACATACTTCTGTAAGAAAGCAAACTATAAAGCCAAGGTAGCTATCCAATTAGGCTTAGGACTCTGCATAGGAATAGGCTCAACAATAATTTGTTCAAAACTTAATTCTTGATGTCATTTTCTATTTTTGAACTCTTGTGTTGTTGATCCAATGGAATGTTCCAAATTTTATTGGAGATTGTCTTGAATACAATGAGTGCACATATCACCCACTTCAATACGTATTATAATATCTTAAGTCACATTGGGTTACCAAAATAGATCCAATTATTACCTAAATATTTTCAGACTCTCGTCAGGATATGCAAGCGTCTTTATATTAACATTTTTCAAAATAAAAACTGAAAAAAAAGCTTAAAAATTTATTATGAAATTATTAAATGAAATATAATAAAATAAGTTGTCTCAACTTACCATGATAATATATAAGAAAAAACCCACCATGATAAGCAAGTAGAATCCAGTAATGTAAGCCACAGGTGATCGTTGAGGACTTTTTTTTCATATGCAGCTTTTAGGAAAGTGGCAAAAGAAATGGATATAGAAAATTATAAATAGAGTTACACTAGTTGATGCTCAAAATATAAGTGCAAAGTGAAAAGAGAAATTGTCTGACATAAAACACAATTTAGAGAATAAAATATGCACAATACATAAGTTAAAAAAATTCAATTCTAAGACTTACTTCTAGGAAAGAAAAAAGTAGGTAAAATGAACTTTATAATAAGACTTGCTATTTATCGTGGTTCACAGCAGCTCGAATTAATACTAGACTTTAAAGCATTTTTTATGTCACGAAGCATTATGAAAAGATCTGGATAAGTTGTAACCCAATTAAAAGCTATTTTGTGATTGAGTATTCTAATTAAGGAGCTAATAACAGTCGGATTGAAGGATGATACAATAACCAATTTTGAATCCATCGACTACCTCATCCCACCTTGAAAGTACCACAGAGATAATTGGATAATTGGTACATTTATTTTGAAACTAGGAATTTAAAGAAAATGAGTCATACCAATATTATGTAAATTTTTTATGATTTTTTTTGGAATTAAGGGTGATATCTCATTAAATAGACTTTTAAATTGACATGGGAAACACTTTAAGGTGATAGAAAAGAAAATAAGTTTTTTTTAGTGCACTTTGCTTGGTTAGTTTTTTTAGGAGCCATTTCATGCAATATAAAAGACAGACACACATAATTCAATAAATACATATTATAAAGGTTAACATTCAACATGAAAATTCATATAAATATGCAACATGATTTGTTTAAAGAGAAGTAAAAAGGGAATTAAAAAATGAAAGCATATTGCAATATAAAGAATCAGAGCTTTATTGGAAAAAATGTATGACACAAAAGGGCATTTTGTAATTTATTGCTTCCCTACGTAAAGGTATAATGGCATCAAAATTTCTTTTCAGTTGAAATCCAAAACAAAAAAAAAGCACAAAAGAACTCTACTAATTTTTTAATCAAAAAAGGTCAAATTAGCATGTATGTGAAACTAAGATTTGTTTGCTAACGAACTGTAACTAGATGAGATCTACACATTTCAGAGTAAATACACTTCGATTATCCATATTTTATAAGAGTAATTTAAATTAACCGAACAAAGTATAGATGGAGAACCCCAAGTAATTGATAAGATTCGACAAAAGAGTTATAGGCAACAAGGTTATCGATCGAAAACAATACACAGGGCTCTCCACAAGCCTTAAGTAGTAGGATTTGCCTTTTGGAGAGGTGGGAAGGAGAAGAAGAAGTGTCATAGCTTTTCATTCTAGAGAGGCAGAGAAGAAGAGAATTTTAGGGTTTTTGAAATTTTTGAAAATGAGGCGGAGGAGTGTTTAAATGGCGAAATATTTGCCGTTTAATTAGCATTTGCTATCTGGCTTTAGCTAGGACCCACCTTCACACGTAGCACATCAATAATGGCTTCCACAAAATCTATGTATTAAGATATCCGAATGAAATAATTTTTTCTTAGAAAGCTTCGGCAGTAATTCTCTTCTAACAATTTTTATTTTATTTTATCTGTCTTCGTGAAGGCAAGGATGATTTTGTTAGTAACCATTAGTGATTATTTTTATTTTTTTTATGTTAGTGATTGTTTTTAATTTACTTAAGAGGCATTTGCAGTAATTCTTCTCTCACTTGTTCTTTTAATTTCATCCAAAATGATTAGTTCTACATCATTATTTTTATTTTTTGAGATTTTTCTTCTCAATTCAATATAATTATTTTTTTAAAATATTTTTTTATACAGTTATAATTAATTAGTAGTTTTTTCTGAAATGATTAATTAATAGTTTTTAATATAATAAATTTTATTATTTTTAGTAATAAATTATAATTTTTTTATTAATTTAATATGTTATATTTCTCTGCATTTAAAAAAAATGTTTGAAAGTTATATTCAATTTAGGGATGTAGAACAAAATATTTATTAAAAAAAATAGCAAAAATATTTATTTTTAAAAATAAAAACAATAACTTAAAAAGATATTTCATAAAAACTAGGTATTAAATTTTCAATAAAAATAATTAAAAATTAGTTGAATTTGAGTTAACCCAATTATTAATCTTATTTATTTAAATTTGACCTAAATTTAACCGGTTTATTAAATGAATCAAATATCAAGACTCATACTTAACTCATTCAATAAACAGATTATTCAAACTAACCCGTCAATTCATTTATTATAATTTGACAAACGTAATATTTTTATTTTACTTTGAATAAATATAATTATAAAATTTAATTAAAAACAGCAAAAATATAACTAAATTATAAAATACATATCAAATAATTAATATTAAAATTAATAATAAAAATAAAAATTTATTAATTTTAATAAATGAGTTATTAGCGGGCCAAATTCAGGTCCCATTAGGTGAGTTAAATTTGAGTCAACTTATTTACGACTCATACTCGTATAAATTCGATTTATATCGGGTTAAGTTGAGTTAAATTCAGGTCAAATTCACGGGTCAGATAAAAAATTACCAAACTGGAATTTTATTCCTTTAAATGCTGCCCCTGGCCCCCGGGTAGTTAAGCCCACTGATTCACGCTAACCTCGCTACCCCCGTTCAACCCTAGCCCCGCCGCTACCCGAAGTTACGCCTCTCTCGCGATTCATCCTCTCTGCTTCGCCGTTCCGCCTTCTTTCGCTCGCGATTCATCCTCTCTGCTTCGCCGTTCCGCCTCATTTTTTGCGCAAGGCAGTTGGTGGCTTCTTCCTTCGCTCTGCGCCTTCCCTCTACCCGCGTCTTCCAGGTTTTGCCTCCTCTCTGCTTTCGGCGTTTCACCATCAGGCGGCATCTGGTTGCTTTGATTGTTGGCAACATCTTTCGAGGTACTTCTGATATAACAAACTGCGTAATGAACAGATACTACACTGATTCGTAATTTTGTGCATTGGCATATTACTCTACCTTGTAAAGATGTGGGTAATGATGATCTATCCCATTTGTTTGACCTCGGTATGCAGTAGTAGGATAACTTTTTATGTCACAATGAAAAATTCTCCTTATGTATTTAGACTGATGTCTTGCTATGGTCATGTCTTGTCATAAAAATAATATGCTTTCTGATGCATACTTTAATTCTGAGTCTCTGACATTAAGATGATGTTATTATATTGCATAAAGATGAATCCATATTCCATCCATTCTGAGCCTCTGACATTAAGGTGATGTTCTTATATCATTGAAGTCACCGACTACGGGTTGAGAGCAATCCCAGTTGAAGAGACCAGTTGCATGAATAAGTGAACTGTGTTTGATCAGATATAAAGTTGTCTTTGTTATGACTTTACTGTAAAATATGGGACTACATATTTTTTAGATATTCCTTTCTTTACTTCAACATTAGTTAAGCAGTATGTATGTTTTCTCTGATTATAAGTTTTATACTATTTTGAAATTTGCTGTTTGCTACTGTAAAATAATATTGTGGTTCTCATTAATTTGTTTCTCAATAACCGTTTTTATCTTGGGTTAACTTATTAAATAGCCAATCATAATATTTGTTTAATATGGTTTAGCAGCCAAACACAATTCAATGTTAAATCCCTTAACCTCGCTTGATTAAATTATTTATTGGGGTAATATACCCCAGGTTAAGTCTCCCTATCCTTATCTAAACGAGCCCTAAGTGTTATTCAAGTGATTGTTTCTGCATAATTATTTTTGTTTTTTCAGGTTTTTCTCCTCAATTTGACTGTGTTCATCTACGACAATAATGGCATCTCGATTTTGGACCCAGGTTCTTTCTTTGGAATCTTTTTAGAGCAATCCTTTTCTCTGAAAAATAATGTCATCTCAACGTTGTTTGATTTTTTTGTAATGTTTGCTCTGTTTCTTTGCTATGTTCATTGCTTTATAGGGTGGAGATAGTGATTCTGAGGAGGAAGAGGAGCAGAGTGAGTATGGTGATGAAAGTGATGCAGGCAATGAGGTTGGTGAGTCTGCGGGAGGGGCCAGTCGCTATCTTCGGGAGAATGCTAGTGATTCTGATGATTCAGATGGACAGCCTCGGGTTGTTAAATCAGCTCGTGACAAGCGCTTTGATGAGATGGCTGCCACAGTCGAGCAAATGAAGAACGCCATGAAAATAAATGATTGGGTTAGCCTCCAGGAGAGTTTTGAGAAGATCAACAAACAGCTTGAGAAAGTTGTTCGTGTCACTGAGTCCGAGAAGGTACCTAACCTTTACATCAAAGCTCTTGTCATGCTTGAGGACTTCCTTGTGCAGGCACTAGCCAACAAGGATGCAAAGAAGAAGATGAGCAGTAGCAATGCAAAGGCCCTAAATTCCATGAAACAAAAGCTAAAGAAGAACAATAAACAATATGAGGAACTCATAATGAAATACAGAGAGAAGCCTGAAAGTGAAGATGAAGGTGTAGAGGATGAGGAAGAAGATGAATCTGGATCTGAGGTTGAGGAAGACCTTTCTAAGATTGCTAAGTCGGATATAGAGGATGAGGATGAAGATGAGGATGAGGGGGATGAGCATGCTGAGGGAGATGGAGCGTGGGAAAAGAAGATGAGTAGGAAGGATAAGCTCATGGACAAACAATTTATGAAGGATCCTAGTGAGATTACATGGGACATTGTTGACAAGAAACTGAAGGAGATTGTAGCAGCTAGGGGCAGAAAGGGGACTGGCAGGGTTGAACAAGTTGAACAGCTCACCTTCTTAACCCGAGTTGCGAAGACCCCTGCTCAGAAATTGGAGATCCTGTTCAGTGTGATATCTGCACAATTTGATGTAAACCCAAGCTTGCTTGGCCATATGCCAATTAATGTTTGGAAAAAATGTGTTAGTAACATGCTTCTTGTGTTGGACATTCTAGAGCATTATCCCAATATTGTTGTTGATGATATCATTGAACCTGAGGAGCACGAGACCCAAAAGGGCATAGACTTTAAGGGTACTATTCGAGTGTGGGGTAACTTGGCTGCTTTCCTGGAGAGATTGGATTCAGAATTTTTTAAAAGCTTACAGTGTATTGATCCACACACAAGAGAGTATGTTGAGAGACTCAGAGATGAGCCATTGTTTTTGGTTGTTGCACAAAATGTTCAGGATTATCTTGAACGAATTGGTGATTTCAAGGCAGCCTCAAAGGTAGCATTGCGACGGGTTGAGCTTGTTTATTACAAGCCTCAAGAAGTTTATGATGCTATGAGAAAGTTGGCAGAACAGAATGAGGGTACTGATGGTGGCATAGAGGGAGATGGGTATTTTGAGCACCAAGTGGTTGAGGAAAATAGAGGTCCACCAGCATTTGTTGTGATTCCTGAAATTGTACCAAGGAGGCCTACTTTTCCGGAGAGCAGCAGGACACTGATGGATGCATTGGTTTCTCTTATTTATAAGTATGGGGATGAGAGGACTAAGGCAAGGGCAATGCTTTGTGATATTTACAATCATGCCATATTTGATGAATTCTATGTTGCTCGTGATCTTTTGTTGATGAGCCACCTGCAAGAAGGAATTCAACATATGGATATATCTTCGCAGATCCTATTTAACAGGGCGATGGCACAACTTGGGTTATGTGCTTTTCGTGCAGGTTTGATTACTGAAGCACACGGATGCCTATCTGAACTATACACTGGAGGAAGAGTGAAAGATTTGCTTGCTCAGGGATTTTCACAAAGCCGCTACCATGAAAAAACGCCTGAGCAGGTGTGCAATTATATATATATGTATATTTTTTTACTTGTTTTGTTTGTTGTTTGTGCCACTTTTGGTCTTCAAAATTGACTGTAATCCTGCTATTACATTACAAGTAGAATTGTTTTATTCAGTGCTTTGTTATAAAGTTGACAAATGTATTTGTCTGTCCCCTTTCAATAAGTGAGAAAATGCATTAAGATATTACAGGTAAAAATGAAATAAAAAGAATGTCTCTTTGGTTTACGACTCAGACGGATTTATGGAAATGAAAACTTGAGTGATGGACGAAAAAGAGATATTATTTAAATTTTATTTTTACCTGTAAGTTTGTAAATGCATTTTTTGTTACTTATTGAAAGTGTGGTTTGTGTGCTAATTTACTTTTCAGGTATGACTTTTCATTGGTCAACTCATGCTCATGTAGGATGCTGACATTATCAAAACTTTTATTGGTCAACAGACATTGTGTAAAATTATCAATCACTTAATTACATTTTTGTATCAACTCTTTTAGATACTAGCACCTATTGGAAAAATTATACCAATTGTTTTGAAAATGATGAGCATTACATTTTTCTTTGCATGTATTGGCTTTTACTTTATATTCATTGCTCATGGCGTAAAACTCATTTTTATATGCTAGTTTTCGCACTCATTAATCCTTACAAAGTTCGAAACTTTTTGTGAGAGTAAATTAACAGTTCGGCTACAAACAATGAGAATTTATGTAACAGCGGAGAAAATCCTTAAAATTTTTGTCAGAGAGCAGTTGTTAACTAAGTCAAACCTATTGTTGAATGCCATTAGAATCCTCAACAATGAAAATTTTCTTTATTAAATATCATAAAGGTCTATCAAAAGACAACTAGATTTTCTTCAAAATCATGCAAGAATGTGCATGCTAATTAAATCAAGAATTCCCTGGTTCAGGTCATGTCATACCATATGCATGGTGATGTAAAGTATGGTCATGTTGATATATCATATATTGACATTCCAAAGGCAAAAAGGAATTTCCTTTTTAAATGTATTATGGAGAACCTTCTTATAGTGACAGTCTTGGGATGTTAGGATAAAGATATGAAAGTAGTCCAAACTTAACTGGCAAACCCAAATATGATGTCGAAAAGTAATTTTATCTCTGGAAAACATTCGAAGTAAATAGCTGCCATTATATCCTTAAAGCGATTACAAAAGCAAAGAAGTCTAAGAGTATGTTTATATTTGAATCAGCTCCATTGGATGCATCATGTAGCAGTGATATTGTGATGACCTGTTTTGTCAGTCAACTTGGCTCTGCGTTAGTTGTGTGTAGTTATTCCACATGAAACTTGATTTGTGTTTATCAAATTCAAACCTTTGGCATTAGTCATTTATGCATTCGTTTCTTGCAGGGGGCGTCTTTTCACTTGTCATTATCACTATCATCATAAGTTGTCTTGCAAATTTATTTGAGATCATTTAACTAATCCTTGTTTTTTGATGTTTAATCCCTAGCTTACCCAGATATTTTTTGCAACTTTTACTTGTTATTATTGCCAACTATTTTTCTTCCTTGTCCTTTCATGATTGTATTTATCTTGCATTAAAGGTGCATTTATTTGCTTGTAGTAATGGGGCTTAAACGTCCAAGATTTAGCTGTGCCCCACCTTTGAGGTTTGGATTAAGCTCAATTTAGATTCTTTTTTTCAAAAATTCAAATAGTTTGTACACTTGGATGCTGAACTAAGTGCCAAAACTCACTGGGGCTTAACTAATCCTGGGACACATTTGGCCCTTGATTTAAATGATCCTTCAGATGCATCGCTGAGTCTCAAAATACTATAGTATGCCGATTTGCAATTATTATCAATCCTTTTACTAATTATATCAATGTCTACAATGGAATTTGTCACTTATAAATTTCTCCTAGCAAACCTTCATTCCTTTTGTGGTTTGGCTGTCATGGTAATCATTTTTACGAGGAACCAAGCTGCTCAATGTCTCTAAATTAAGAATTTTTGTTTAATAGTTTGATTCATTCATCATCATAAATGTCTTTGTGTAAGTGTTATCCATTTTTTTTGCAATTTCCACCAACTCTTTTGCAAGATGCATGACATTTTTAGATATGTAGGACCTTATTTTATTTGATCATAGTTTCATCATTATATACATAATATTATAATCCTTGAGTTAGCACTTGTATGTAGAATGTCAACATAGCACTGTGTATTTGTGAGTTTCAAAGGAGCTCACTTGAGCTGATACTTCCTTTGTCTTATCTTAGTTTTGATTATTTTGGATTAAACAAAAATCAAGTTTTAAAGCAACTATGGTTTTTACAGTTATTCTCAGGTTTGCTTATGTAACTTTTTATTGACCTCGATTGAAAGTTCGAATTTTGGGAGTCCCATAATCATGTCATATTCAAAAAGTTTATTTATGCTTCTATATACAGCTTGATTTCACTGAATACATTGTTCTACGAAACTTTGAAATTTCTGGCCTTTAATGAAATAAGACAATATTCTTTAACTAATTCTCTAAAAACTGGCCTAAAATGAATAACGCAGATTGGTCAGCACTCAACGTTAATAAAATAGAGCATATTGCTTTGAAAATGTTATTTATAATTCTACTAATATTCTTCACTAAGAATCATCATTGCGAGCAATCATGTTAGTGTTGCATATGATGTTAGTTCTACAACAATAACAACTAAGCCTTAATCCTACTAGGTGGGGTCAGCTACATGAATCTTTTGTTTCCATTGCGCTCTACAAATTTTTATATAGGTCTAAGTGAGTAAGATCACTCCGTATAGGCATATGATGTTAGTTCTATTATGCACATATCCTTATGACGACGTATGCTCGACTCATGCTCGAATTACATCAATGTTTAAGGGCATGTTCTTGTTAGTTTTCGCACCGTTTTCTGTCCCGCATCACTTTGTATTTACTTATATTACCTACAAATTACAATTATTGTTTGGAGTATGCATTTATACTCTTTTTGCATAAATATCACTGATGCTTATTTCAAAGTCATTTTCTTTTTTTTTTGGGTGGTAAATTAAACAGATCAATATGTTTTAATTATAAAATGGGTAGGTGGTTTAAGCATGTAAAACGTTGCTCTAAAATTGCACAGTTAAGTTAAAATGATAAATTTATTATACATTAATAACAAAATTGCAGTGTTTAAGATTTTTTAAACTATAGAAATAATTTTATCTACCTAACTGATTTTGATACTACATTTAATACTTTGAAGATGATTAGCTAAAAGATTGATTACGTTAAATCCAATTAGTTAGAATAATATGATGATAAGTTTCATGTTGACTACACATGTCTCTTAAGTAATATTATTGAAGGTTTGATTTTGCATTTGTTTCCTATTCTTACTTGCAGGAAAGGCTTGAGAGGCGGCGACAGATGCCCTATCATATGCACATAAACCTTGAGCTTCTTGAAGCCACCCACTTGATCAGTGCTATGCTTCTAGAGGTTCCCAACATTGCTTCGAACAGCCATGACTCAAAACGCAAGATCATCAGCAAGACGTTCCGCAGGCTCCTTGAGGTGAGCGAGAGGCAGACCTTTGTTGGCCCTCCTGAGAATGTCCGAGACCATGTCATGGCTGCCACTCGAGCTTTGAATCGGGGTGATCACCACAAGGCTCTCGATGTCATCAAATCTCTCGATATTTGGAAGCTTCTTCGTAGTCGTGATGCTGTGCTTGAGATGCTTAGTACTAAGATCAAGGAAGAGGCATTGCGCACCTACCTCTTCTCTTACTCCTCTTGTTACAAATCCCTAAGTCTCGATCGAGTTATTGCAATGTTTGATCTCTCTGAGGCGCATGCCCACAGCATTATAAGCAAGATGATGATCACGGAGGAACTTCACGCTAGCTGGGATCAGCCAACGAGGTGCATTGTGTTTCATGAAGTTGAGCACTCCAGGCTTCAGGGTCTCCTATTCCAGATGGCTGATAAACTCGGCATCCTTGCTGAAAGCAATGAAAGGGCTTTTGAGGCTAGGACTGGTGGCGGGCTCGATGGGCTGCCTCCTCGCCGGAAAGGCGATGGTCAGGAATTCCCTGCATTGGTTGGCCCTGGGAAGTGGCAGGAAAATTTCCTCTCAGCTACTCAAGGAAGAAGCCGAGCAGGCGGCTATTATGGTGCCAGATCAGGTCAAGTTGGTGGAGGGCTTTCGAGGGGAGATAGGAATGCTGGGGCCGGTCTGCGAGGTTTGGGTGGCGGCCACCCAAGCTTGAGGTACCAGGATGCTTATGGGAGGACCCCATACCAGAGCGGTGCCGCAACAAGAGGAGCTCAGGTCGATGGAGCAGGGCGCATGGTCAGCCTCAGCAAGGTTGGTAGAGTTTGATTAATTAAGCATTAAGGAGAAGAAATGCGCAGGCATTCAATCGGTTGAACTTCGAAGAGCATCCCAGGATTGCTTTTTGAACTTTCTTTTCTATTTCACTTTAGATTATGGTTTCCTCTGCTTGAAAAAAAAAAAAAAAAAAAACAGTAACAGGTGTTTTGATTTACGTTGAGGATGTTCTTGGATTGGATAATTTATTTATGCAAGGACTGTGGACTTTTTCGTGTTGGGTCTGGCATTGTTAATGTTATGGAGTGTCTGGCTTCAGAGTAGTCTCAACTACAAATTGAAGTTTTAATTTGAGAGCAGAGTTTGATTCTGTCAGAGTTCTTCAGATTTCTTTATTTTACGGAGCTCAAATCTTCCTGGCTACCGAGTCCGATTAGTCTCTGCTACAAGTAGAAGTTTTACAATTGCAAGTAATTTGATTCAGTCTGAATTCATCAGATTTTGTTATTTGGAGTTTAAATCTGGATTATTTCATGATTGATTGCATGTTATATGTGCTAGATATTAATATCACAAATGATGTTATATATATATAAATTAGATAAATTATTGGGTGTGAGCTCACTGTTCAATGGTTACTTGCTATATGTGTATTGAGGCCCGCATATATTCAATTTGGTGCATGCCCATTGAGCGTCGACGAGTGTGGGCAATCTGCATTCAATAATTTTTTAAAATAATGGTAATGTTTTTTTCCTGTATTTATTTATTATTATTTCTGCTAAATAGATTTACTTGTAGATTATGTAATGTTATTTCTTATTATGTAACGGCATTTTATGTTTGTATGGCCTGTTTTAAATAAAAAAAGGGGACAATATAGCAATGTTTATATGATAAATAATAATAATAATTTAAAATTCTTTTCTTTTGAGAGGAATTTAAAATTCTACTGAGGAGGAGGCCAGTGATGTTCCTACCTGCTGCGCAGAGGAATAATGAAGAAATGACATCGAAATTGCATTAATATGTGGTTCGGAATCAATAATTTTTTTGGTATGCATAAAATTTCCTCTAATATATATATTATAAATATCTAAATATGTATACATCAAATAAATAAATATATATATATATATATTTATATATATTAACATGTATTTTTTTTTACAAGCTATAAACATGTAATTTAATGAATAGAATTTGCTGATTTTGACTTTAAATTGATTTCATCTAATCTAAAGAACAAGACTTTCCTAATTTTATATCTTTTGTAGTAGTTATTCTCAATTTATCGACGTTGCATATTTAGTAGCCATGAATCATGATATTATAGATTTTCATGTAGTTGCACATTTAATAAATTGATTAAGAAGTCATTTGATTTAATATTATATAATATTATTTAGATGTGATCTTTTAAATGATAATTCTATAATATTTTTATAAGATAATCTATATATGTCATTAAATTAAATAATTATTTTTTAAAATAATATAATATCAAGATAACATTAAATTAAATACCCAAAATGCTAAAATTTTGAAAAGCTATTGCATAAAAAAAGGTTTAAGAAATGACCTAAGGGGTTATATACAATAATTAGTTTGTTCTCAACCATTGACATGGCCCCACGTTCATCAAATCCAATTAGGTGGTCAGTTATACAAGTAGAGTAGCCTAAAGTTTGAATTTATAACTTACCTATCAGAAGTCTCACTGGTACTTGTAGTATACACTCTTTACTCATATTTTACAAAGCATGAGTTTTCTTACCAGTCACATGTGTACTATATACCTCTCTTGAGCAAATAACAAAGGAGCATATAAGTATGCTCGTACATCTTCACTCCATTACTATATAAACTTTCTTGCAAGTCACTGCATATCTCTAGTAATTGAATATGTTTCTACGACTGAGGACCTATTATGATTACACCCATGGTAGATTGGGTTTAAAATGGATACATGATAAAGTTCTACAAGCTCCACGGTTAATTATCTACTAGAGCATTACTTCTATTACCTCTGGTACATCTACTATATCTTGGCAGTTACAGAAAGACATTCCTTTAATTCTTGCCAACTCAAACTCTACTGGTTTATATATACAACCCTTTCATTGCTAGAAGAATAGAGGAGAATGATAGAGATCAAAACTATTTGGGGCAATTCTTCTCCCCTTGCCTTCTTTCTTTCTTTCTCTCTTCTACTATACCAAAGAGAGGTTTTATAACTCTCCTTCGGCTTACTTTTATATGATTTTTAGTGAAGTTCTTTGGCTACGCTAACAAATGGATGTAGGAGAATCTCTTCAAACCATCTTAAATCTTTTTTTCATTTTTTTTTATTTTTCTTTATAATTCTATTGCAATCTCATTGCTCTTCGAGCCCTCCCCTTAAGATAATTTTTTGTCAAAATTTGGTAAATGAATACAATCGAGTTGAATAATTGGTTTTATATATTTTTGAAATTAGGAAGATTAATGCAAGCGCACAACAATTTATAAACAGATGCATCAACACTATCATTATATTCGAGCAAAGATTAATTAATTATATGATTAGTTCATGTATTTGGGTCATTTAATCTTTATTTTGTTGGTGGGAATGCCCACTATGTATCGTGTGTATCTTTGAGTCAATTGGTTTCAATTGGGTTTAGTTTGGGTTTGACCTGGGCTTATCTATAAAAGGAGCCACATCGAGGGAGTAACTTGTACTTTCACCATGCCCTAAAACTGATCGGAGCTTTGCTGTGTTGGTCGCTGCGTTCACCTTCTCGCCGAGCCAGAGCCACGCCGGGTCGTCCACGGGAAAACCGCCGCACGGTACAACTTCGTACGCTGCTACCACGACTTGGAGCGGCATAGGGCTTCGACAACTATTCCATAGAGGCTTGAGGTCTAGCTTGGTTAAGGGCTTCTGGTCTTTGTTCTTCCTCAGTATAATGCTGAATTCCCTGTTCATTGCTGTTTCTGCTTTCGTAATTTCTGAATCTAGTAGTTGTTCGCCGCACTTCATCATCTGTTTGAAATCTGAATCAAAAGGTGTTCTCTTGTTGGTTTGGATTTTATGAGTTGCACTTCTGGTACCCTAGTTGTTTCAGTACTACTTCTAATGATTTCATACTGACATGAATTCAGAACTCGATCTGAATAACAGCTTACTGCACTTAGTTTTATGTCCGGATAATATATGTTGTTGAATTTCTTTCGTGAGCTGAAATGTTATGTGTTTAATTGGTTCAAATTTCTATTGCATGATAGTTTCTTTTCTCCATAGGGACTTAATAGATTATTATGTTGTTTACTTAATTTACTGAATTTCCTTGAGCATCTCTAACTTCTGTGAAAATTTTGATGAAACTATATGTGAATAGGCAAATGGTTATAATTTTGACTAACTTAGTTTAATCTCCTCACATTAAATAGCATAGCCTAATTTCATTGTTAGATTACTGTATGTTTAGGTCTATTAAGCATAACAAAATCTATTAATATGAGTATTACATTTTAGGTAAATTGGTACATTAGAAACATTCACCCGCACATTCATATACACCTAGGCACACATCTGTCTTTTGGTGGCCTGAGATTCATGTTGGAGACATTCTGCTACATCAACGATTTCATACTTCTATATGAACCTGCCAACCATCTTGCATGTGAATTTGTATTACTATATGATGCTGCATGGTTGCTAAAGCAATTCACACGACCAATTAAAGAACTCATGCTTAGGTATTCAAGTAGTCTGAAACTTCTATCATGGCAATTAGACCTAAAGTTATATTATTTGATGTTTAAAATGCCTAAGGCAAATTCAATGTAGGCATAACAAGAAAAGCAAAAGAAATGTTCACTTCATTTGAAGGCAAGCAAAAGCAATCACTAGTAGCTGAGAACAGAACACAATGTAATTCAAACAGTATTATTATAACAGCAAATTGTATTATGATATTGCTATCCACATAAAAGTTTCCCAGAAAATTTTATAAATGCTATGGTCAAATAGTAGGCGATCCTCTAGACAGGATCAGATGTTTGATGGAAGGATACATACAGGTTTGAATGTTTGCGGACTGCAAATTATGTTAAACTCATTCCTATCCAATCCCTGAGACAGCCAGTACGCTCCAAAAAATGCTCTATTACATCCCAGGCCTGCAAGAGTATGTCAGAAATACTAGAAATTGAATGGTAGCAAGAATAAGCCCAAGGAAGGTATACAATGATGACAGCTGTGAACCTACAATATAGGTGTTGAGCACCTCAGGTGCCTGTTCTATCTGCCAGAAGGTTGATTGAGAGAGAGATTGATCGAGGGAAGGAGGAGGAGGGAGGAAGGAGGTAAGGGAGTGGGAGGGAGGGAATGGAATTAAGGCTATTAAAGAACGGATTTGGAAATATACCTTTATATTGGATTAAATTACATTAAGGTCCTTATGCTTAGAATTTTTTCTCGTATTTATTCCTAATTGCTATCACTTCATTGAGTTCTCTTATATATTTGTTTTAAAACTAACTCAGAGCTTGAAATTCAAATTTGGGCCTAACTTAAGCTCAACTCAAATTTTGAGCCAAAACTAAAGCTTGAGTTTCATCTCGAGCCAAGGTTGAGTTCCTCAATATAAATTCTAACTACCTCAAAATATATTATTAAATAAATATTTAAATATATACATATTTATATATTTTTATACAATGTAATTATTTAAAAAATATAATTATAATCATTTTCAACCAACTCGATCTTGAATAATTTCACACAGGGCTAGCTCAACTTGAAATCATTTTGAATCGAGTTTGAATTAAGTTGGATTTGATTGTTCGACTTTGAGCTGGGATCAGCTTGCTCGAACTCAACTTATTTATATCCCTATTTTTCTAATTTCGGAAGTTATTTTATAGAACCGGTTATATGAGAGTATATATGATTTATGAAATATAAATAGAAATAAGATATGGAATCAAATGCTTAAGGTTCTATATGTAACTTAGCTGAAACGTGGATATTATTTAAAAACAGCTTAAGGGCATGTTCTTGTTTAGATGTCGAATTAAGGCAGTGTTTTATAGAAGGTTTAAGCCAGTTTTAAGTTGTTTAAGGGGAGTTTAAGCTAATAAAAGATAAATTATTTTATAGGATAGTTAAAAAAACAACTTAAGCATAATCTGAATTTTAATAACATAAATTGTCTAATGTGGCTTTATGCCCCAAGTATAAGTCACTTGGAAGGTGTCTTCAGGGCATATTCATGAAAAGGCATCACTGACATATATAAATATCTGTATATGTATATATGTGAATTATTATTTATGAGTAATAAACAAGGTCTTATTATCATTTCTAATACATATTTGTTTACTAGATATCTAACATGATTATGTTACTTGTATATCCTCTTAAAGTCCTTCAATTTTAATTTTTATTTAGAAACAGCTTGCAAGAATTTATCATCCCAATGTTTCTAAGTCTCCTAAAGACTGAATTAATTTTAGGGGTGTTTGGTTCAAAGTTAGTGTGATGTTATGTCCTATATTTTTGGAGAATTTGATTGTTTGGTTTAATGATATATTTGGATGATATTGTAAAAAACTACTAAATTATCATTCTATAATGACATCTAGATGTCATTCAATTTTGAGTTACATTTAGGTGTCACCTAATTTTTTATTACATATAGATGTTAGCCTATTTATAATGGAGGGAGATGATGTTGAGTTGATTTTCTATTATCATCTTTTAATATAATGATATTAAACTAAACAATAATAATTTAAAGATAACATAAATATGTAGATAATATTGACATCCAGTAACATGAATGTCTATGTAACACTTATCAAACTCACATTAGTGTGAGATTGTTTATAATTACTTTAAGTTTGAATCAAACTGCTTGATCTAATTAAGGGGAGAAAGCTCATTATCTTGAGCCACCTCACATGCATTTTGATGGAGGTAAAATTGTCATGGTCATGAAAATCTTCTTATTTTTTGAAAACATAATAAGAAGTTAGTTATGCTAAAGATTGTGTAAGATGTGAAATAAAGTTGATTGGTGTATTGACAATTGTGTAAAATGTGAAATGAAGTGATTTTTTATATTGAAGCTTGTGTAGTGTGTTAAAACAAATAAATAAGCAAACCCAATGAAATGATAGCAATTAGGAATAAGTATGAGAAAAAAATTCTAAGTATAGTGACCTTAATGTAATTTCCTCCATTTAAAGATATATTCCATTTCTCTCTCTCTCTCTCTCTCTCTCTCTCTCTCTCTCTCTTGCTCTCTCTCTCTCTCTCTCTCGCTCTCGATCTCGATCTCGATCTCAACCTCGACCTCTATAGATAGAATATTCTTTTGTAATTTGAATTACTTTTGATTGTATTTGTTTTTGAATGATTGTGTGTCAAATTTACACTCTTTAGTTATAAGAATATTCTACGCATGACAACAGTCCTCACGAGTGATTAAGTACATGTTTATGTGACTGTAGCTAATGTTTTTGTTGTTGCATTGTTTAATTGAGTTATATAAAAACTATGTTTTATTCTTCGAATATTAGCTTTCATGATAATGGGAACAATGAGACTTATTATCATTTTTGTGTTGCTCCAATTAATGTCCCATAAAGCATTGTACTGCTACAGTAATCTTCCCTCATGCTTGTGATATCGTTGATATCGTTTTCATCAACTAATTGATCGACTATTTCGATACTATTTTTGATGGAAATGTGAATTATTCACATGGAGGAAGGGAATGAGGATTTTTTTCCTCTTAACCTTAAATGGAGATGTTGGATTCTAAGACAGGTATCTATGGAGGGGCGGTGAGAAGATGATTGCTTTATTCAATAACCTATGCTAAAGATACTAGATTGTGATGAGCAGAGGGAGGGAGGGTGTGATGGAGAGCCGTTTTCTTTCTGTAACCTTCATTGAATCTTTTGGGTTCTGATGGAGAGATGGTATTTGCTTTCTTAAGTCATTGTTGAGTAAAAGTTCACTCAAGATGTTGAATTTAAGAAAGTTTTCATCCTCTGCTTGCAGGGATTGCATATTCTGCGAAATGCAGGAGCCTCGAATGGTGCCTCCGGAGGAACTTACCCATTCAAGGCTATCCAAGAAGAAAGCACCAAGCCAATTTGCTCCATCCGGTCTGAAGAAAGGAGATACTGAAAGGGGCAAACTGGTTTCTGCAGCTTCTACGAAGAGGACGAAGAAAAGCTCAAAAAGGAGTCCGAATGACGGCGCTTCCCAAGGTTTCCAGCACACAAATGTTTCCTCTCCAGATTCTTTTGTGGATACCTCAATGTATAGTGCTGACTACCGAACACTGAGGCATCAATATCTGTTATTGGAGGATGAAAGCTTCTCGCTGGATAGAGAGTTGGGCGTGATGGAAGCTGAGGTAAAGGCTCTTGAAGAGGAGAAGTTTGCACTTCTGGACCAACTTGTTGTCTTAGAAGGTCTGATGGATCCTTCAGAGCTCAAGCTGCAGTGAGGATTCTAAATAAGCTGTTCTGCTGTTTCTTCTGAGCGATTATCTAGTCCGACATTTCCTTTGAATAAGAAACTGCGTAGCAACGACTCAAGAACATGAAGAAGAATTTGTCTCAGTATGATCCCATTGATAGTTTTACCTACAGACCTTTGAATATTCACTATTATGTCTTAAGATATTTGTCCTTTTCCTTTTGAGATTTTTTGTATTATTTCAAGAAGCTGCTACAAATAGTCTTTCTTGTTCTTAATTCAGAAATAATGGACCTGATCTTCTAACACGGCACCAGTGTGTTGAACCACGTGTTGGCTTTTCCACATTGGAAGGAATAGTTTATCACTTCTTCTTGATTTCTGCTCCTCATTTGAAAATTCGGCATGAATATGATCTGCAGAGAGTGTCTTGCTTTATTTATGATCTTTTTCAGTATTGAATAGCTTATTGTTTATGTTTTTCTTCATCTAGCTGATCAGCTCATTTAGCTTGAGGGTTGATGTCCTGCAATACAAAGTTTTCGTCCAATTCTCCAAAAATTCGATTATTGTTGTGAAAGTTCTTGGCTCAAAACATAGATCTGCTTCTTTTTTTCTTTTAATTTCACTCTTGGATAACACAGTTTGTGATAATAGTGTGATTCAAATTTGAAATTTTCTGATATTCAGTTAAACTTTTTTTCTAATAAACTAGAAGAAGATTGGTCTAACTCAATTTGGATGCCACTTAAATGCTGAAAAACAACTTCAACCACTAGATACACTAAGAATCTCTAAAGTCTGCATTTTCATACCGATATAGACTAATTAAGAATCTCTCTAAAATTTTCATCATTATCAGAGATTCACCGGCCGCTACATTCTGGGATCACTTAATTTGCTTTTGGATTGATGTTTTTAATGCGAAGTTATTCAAAACTCGATCAAAGAACAGATGTTTATTAAGGTAATCAGGTCTACTACAAGAGTACTAGCTTGAAAGGCAAGTTGGAAATTTGATTTTTGATAGAAAGGCTGGTTGGAATTGATTTGTTACTGAATTATATATATATATATATATATATATTAATTTATACATAATAGAAATTTAAATATAAACTATTAATTGATATGCACCAAAGTTGAATTTAAAATTAAAATATTTAACTTTTAGTTGAGTTTGACTCAATTGAAATCGACTTAATGTTAACCCTACTAGATTGATGATATATTCTAGAGAAGCATTTGAAATGCTAAAAGGAATAGGAATGAGATTTGCATAGTTTAAACAACCAAATGACATTATTTTGTGGTCTGCAACTGAGAGGTTATAAATAGGCGAATGCCAAAAATTATTTTGGTATTTAATTTTTGGCTATTTATTTTAAAGTTAAAAATTAATCTGGTTTAATTTTAATTTAGTATATCACATTATACATAAAATTTAATATTAAAAATTAACTTTATTTCACATCCTACACACATTACTAAAATAATAACTAACTTATATTACATCCCTCACATATCCCAATATAATAACTGATTTTATTTTACATCATTCACAACTTTTAATAAAAAATATCTCTATCTAAATTTAATTTTAACCTTGTTAAATTTAACCTTACAAACAAACAAAAACTCAATTCTCAGATTTACTCAGTTTTATATATAACAAGGGGCCTAGCAATAGCGCTATAAATTTTGATCGAAACCCGAAGCTCATTCGATTTTAGCTCAACTCGAACTAGATCGAATTTCTTATGACTCAAAGTCTGCTCATCCGAAATACGATCAACACAACTAGAACTCAACTCAATGTTTTTAAGTTTGTAAATTTTGAAGTATAATACTACACTTTTATGTAAGTAATACATTTAAAGTAATTAATATATGTTTTACAATTTCAAAAAGAATCTTAGGCCCTGTTTGGTTGCAGGCTATCTTGGCCATGACCATAGCCAAAATAGCCTTCAACTATTTTATTAAATAATTTTTTTCATTTTTCATCCTCAATATATAAATTTTAATATAAAAAATTTACTTTATATTATATCTATACAATTTTTAACACATTATACTTAATTTTTTATTATTATTATTTTTAATAAAATGGTTGGAGGTCATTTTGGCCATGGCCTGGCCTCCAACCAAACAGGACCTTAAGGAATATTAAATTATTTATATTTCTATATATTTTTAAGTATTATTATCACAATTTATTATAATAAGTTTAATACTTAGAATGCAATTTTGCCTATAATATATGGTCGATCATTTAGCTCGAATAAACTCAAAACTCGACTTGAAATCAGATAATTATATCTCGATTCGAACTCGAAAAGCTAAAACTTGAAATAATGTTAGCTTGCTTGAACAAGACTTGAAATCAGATGATTTGTTTACAGCACTAGCTTGCAACTTTAACTTTAGGGCAAATTGCATCTGAACTTTTGAAATAGGAAGGGTGTTGCAAATTAGTCCTAACTTTTTAAAAACTTAATTTGGGTTCTCGAGATTTTGAAAGTACTATAACTCGTCCCTCTTTTAAAATTTCACCATGTTTATTGATAATTTTCTAATTAAAAAATATAAAACTTAATTATTTTTTTAACTAATTTAAAATATTTATATATTTTAAAGGACCGTTACACCTCTCTATTTTCACAATTCCTTAAAAATTTAATAAAAATCTAAATTTTAATTTCCCTCATTACTTTGCACTAAAATATAAAAATAAAAAATATTAATGTTAATATTTTAAAATTATTTTATAAAAAATAATAAAAGTTAATAAATAAAAATAGTTTTCCACCATAGTAATAAAAATTAACAATTAAATTTTAATTAGAACCAAAACTGCATAATTTTTGCAATCGCAAAAAATCTAATTAAAGTTTTTAAAAAATTAAAACTAATTTGTAAAGCTCATTGGACCTGAGGGTTCCGGATGCAATTCACCCTTAACTTGATCCAACAAATAGCCTGAAACAACGCCGTAATCTTTTTTCAAAAAAAGAAAAAAAAATAGTAATCTTTAAATGCTGACTAAGGGTGTTAATATGGATCGAAGATCGAAAATCGATCGAAAATTGAATCCATTTTAGATTGAATCGAAATTGAATCGATCTAAATGAGCTGACTAACGAGCCAAAAGTTCGGCTCGGTAATAATTTCGAGCCGATTTTGAGCTGGGGTAGGCTCGGCTCGATCCAGCTCGAAATCGGCTTGAATTAAAATATATTTTATATTATAATATGTATATATAATATATGTATATAATATATATTAAATATAATATATATATATATGATAAACAGAGCCGATCTGGAGTCCGATCGAGTCGAGCTTACCCGGCTTGAGATCGGCTCAAAAAAAAAGAGATTCGATTCATTTTCGAGCCGGCTCGAAAATGAATCGAAATCGGCTCGAAGTAGATTGGAATCGACTCGAGCCGGCTCGAAATCAAACTCAATGGAGCTTGAGTCGATCGAAATATAATCAATTCAATTTTGAACCGATATTGACTCGGCTTGAAATCAGATCGGTAACAGCCCTAACGCTGACAGCATCAGACACCATAATAACAGTGCTTAACTTTTTTGATAATAATAACAGAGCTAACTTTGTTTAACTCAAAGCCAAAATGGCGAAAGCAATGGCCAATTTAATTTTTGATTAAAAAATATATAAATTATTTTATATCATCTTACACAATCTTTAACATTGACATATCACTTTAATTAAGATATTATATAATTTTTATCTTACATAAATTTTAATATAATTAATTTTATTTTTTATTATATATATTTTTTGATGAAAAATCATAAAAACTATCATCCAAATCCAAAAAAAATTGCATCCTCAGATAGAACCCAGGTTTGTAATTCAGATTGCACTTGCTCTTCAGTGCCTCTTCATATGCACTGAAGAAAGGGAAGAAAGAATACAATCTACAGCCTTCTAAGCAGCACGAGACACTAATCCTTGGAGAAGGTAACAACAACAACAACAACCAAGCCTTAATCCCACTAGGTGGGGTCGACTACATGAATCTTTTGTTTCCATTGCGCCCTATCAGTTACCAAATTCTTATCTAAATCTAAGTAACTAAGATCACTCCTTATAGTTTCTTGTCATGTCTTCTTTGGTCTCCCTCTTCTCTTTGTATATGGGCAAAATTCAATAACTCAATTTTTCTAACTGGAGCTTCAATCGGCCTACGATTTAGATGTCCAAACCATCTAAACCGATTTTCTCTAAGTTTATTCTCAATAATGCAACACCAACTTTCTTTCGGATATACTCATTTCTCATTCTATCCTTTCGTGTATATCCACACATCCACCTTAATATCCTCATTTCTACAACATTTATTTTATTTGTATGTTTTCTTTTTGCAGGCCAGCATTCTGCACCATATATCATCACTAGTCTTACTACAGTTTTATAAAATTTACCCTTGATTCTGGATGAGATTTTTCTATCGCACAATAAACTAGAAGCATTTCTCCATTTTACCCATCCTGCTTGAGATTGTGTGAAAAAGTTATTCTATCAAGCACCTAAAATATGACTTAGACTTCTAGAACTAAAGAAGTCAGAAAGGACCGACAAGATAGACATTCCTAATTATTGCTCTTATTATTCATGCGCGCTAAGCACGCCATTGAGTATTGAAAGGTCTTTGAGGATTGGCTCGCAAGGCAATGCCAAAGCCATTGCTACAATCATATGTAAAAAGAGTGGTAAAAAAAACAACCACCAAAGGCTCATTGCCCATCACCTATTCATGAAGGGAAAGCTCAGGCATCGTTTAAATGCACAAAAGCATGAAGGGGAAGCTCCGTCATCCTCCCAACCACCTATTCATGAAGCCATTACTAAACCGAGATGACGAATAGAGGCGCCAGGATATTACCATAAAAGATACAAACCCTTGCAGAGCCGCTGAAAACTGCAATACTCTCCTACTTCTAAAGGGAAGACGACATAATGCAGAGTTTTAGCCAAATTGCAACTCAAGACTGACTCTGAAGGAAAGCCTTACTGTCTTCCTCAACCTCGAGGCGATGTAGAAAAACCAAAATGAATTGACTTTCCCCTCCTGCGCAAGATGCAGAATAACACGAATACGATTGAGCTTCACATAAAAGCATTCCCACATCATAAATTTAAGAAAAAAGAGGGGAAAAACGGGACACCAGTGAAATAGGACGCATATAACATAATGGAAATAAGAGCAGACGAAGGTTATACATGGAACAAGACAAATTTTAACATGGAGATATACATAAATATGACCACAAACTAGATGAGATAACATGGATAGGATAAACTGACTCAAAACTTGATCAACTAATCCTCTTTAGTTGATTCATCAGCATGGGAACATTAAATCCAGTCCCCCTTCATCGATGGCTGCTTGAGATGAATCCCCACCATGCTAAGCAAAGAAACTTCATGAAAGCCCTCAAAGTTCATTCATTTTCTCAGATTCTCCAAAACTTCTCATTCCAGTAAATTCTTTACAGTAAACAGGCTCCAAGTACACCCCCAAAGTTTGATCCTCAATCGAAAGAAAGTTCTCCATACAACGGATGTCCTCCTCGCCTCATTTGAATTTACCAAAAATGCGCACACACACAAAAGGTAAGGAAAAGCTAAAAAAGGTCACTTCATTGCCGACAAGTATAACAATTTCCGTTGCAACATACGTAAATAATCTCCAAGACATCATCTTCCAACTCCAGCATTCGTCAACTGTCTACTCATAAATGCACAATGCCTCAAGAAGATCTACAGCCTTCATATCCTCTGTGGACAGCATCCCTTTCTCAACTAAGGGAGAATTCAATAAGCACCCACACTGAAATTGTTCCCATATGATAGCCCTAAACTCAAGCTCTTTCTTCAACTCTGACGACGCAACGATTTGAACCTTCCTCTCCTCAAACTCTTGATGCTGCCGACTGATTTGTCTTCAAGTCCCAAACTCGATGGGCCTGTCAAGCCAGGGTTGATCCTTCTCTTCCAACAACTAGATGGGAAGGATCCTCTTTCATCGTCACCAGCAGCTCAGATAAATGTTGTTTTCCGACTCATCAGCAGCTCAGATAAATGCTGTTTTTCACCTTACTTTCTTCAAATTCCTGCTCTATAGAACTGCTGGCTTCCTTCTCTCACTCACCATCCCTCAGTTCTTGACAAGGTGACTGCAAACAGCACCCACAACATGAGCTCAAAAAGGATAGCGCCTCTACCCTCCTGAGGTATTACGTGAAAACAAAAATGACTGTCATTCCTAGCTCCAACAGAAGGATATGCAGAAATCATCATCATTATCTTTGTTAAGTTTAACATCATATTGCACCACCCAAGCTCATGATTACCGAGTTTTTTGGCTTTTCTGGCAGCCTAATGAAGTGCTGAAGGCATTCACCATCAACAGAGCCCCTTCCCTTGACAGTGCTCAATGTCATTCTTCGTAGGGACCTTCACCTTCATCTCCCCACCTTCCCTGGTGATCTTCAACTCACAACGAATCTTCTTTTGCGTCCACTAGGAAGTTCAAGTGGTCTCATCCACGGACCTCAAAGCCGAGACCATTTCCTCCTCCGGAGATAATGTGGAGATAGTACACTTCCCCAAAAACACAAAGGCTTCACGCAGCTTTTCGTTTGACAACCCTAAGGTGTGATCAGACTTATTACTTCATTAGAAAATCCCTTGTCATAGGCCAGTCCACTGCTAGCACAAGGCTCCCTTCAACCAAGACCAGTCTCATCGGATTTGACGAGGACAACCTACTAGTGCTCCAACAAGCTGAGCAAACTCAAGCTCTTGAGCCATGCCTGTTGCTTGATGGTCAAGTCATCACGAACATCAATAATACCAGGCTCCCTGAGCACTTCCACACTGATTTCCAGGGAGGGCCACTCAGCCTCAAACCATTTCCTCTTATGATCCAACCGTCTCTTTAGGCTCCTGCCTCCTCGTCATACTATGACATTTAAACCATCCCAGAGAGCCTGGGAATCACTTCGAGTTCTTCCTTAGACAGAATGCCGCCACTGACACGAACCTATTCTGATCAAATTCAAAGGGATCGAAGTGCTCGTAATCAATATTCTTTACAAAGAAAAAATCTCTCTCCCATCTGAATTTGAGGTGGAAATATCCGAGAACTTGGATTATTAAATACCTCTGAAGGCACATCATCCTATATTCTTCAGGTTGGTAGTGCACTTGAAAAGCGTGTGGAACATCTTCATGCTAAATGGCATGCCTTTCCTGTTATCAACCGAAAGATGAACAAAACCTTGATCGAATTTAGCACAATCCGGGCCGGAATCATGCATAAAACAACACCACCATTGTCACACCCCAATATATTATAGTCTTCTGTAATTAATACATATACACGAACTAGACCACAATAAATCAGGATTGTGACGTTGTAATAAAGAGGACAACCAAAGTTAGCTAGAAATAATAGAAATAATAAAAGAAAATTAACATCAAATATTTAGAATCAATCACCACAAGTCTCTATCATAAGTAGAGATACTATCATCTAGGTCAACATCGGAAATAAATCTCATCATATCAGCTACATCATTCAAATCTTCATGATTAAAAACAAACTAAATAAAAGATAATATCCTAGCTCGTTCTATGGTTTCTTTCCATCACGAACCCCTTTCTCTTGTGCACCACTTAGTCCTGCAGTACCTGCCATAAAAATGGCATCAGTCCCAAACAACATGGACTGAGAAGGCGAACTCCGCCCACCAATTAAAAATAAGATACATCGAACAAGCATGCAATCACAATTTTACATAACATCTTATGTACACGATCAATTGTATCATAATGATACAATTAGATATCACAAAGATTCATGAACATGTATCAAGTACAGAAATAAATAAATAGTGCACATTTTTAATTATCACATATCATTACTTTAAGGACCCTGAAATACTCATAATGTCACTTCCACTACCTTTATCACCTCGTAGCATTTTCACCTCATGGATTTTATCACCTCGTGAAATTTATTAATTCAAAGTCAATGTCACCTCAAGGTCATTGACAGTCAAATCATAGCTCGAGCAGGCAGGAGTGACTATTATGAGATTCCTAATATTTTAATTGTATGTATAATTTCACAATTATCATTTCATTTAAAAGAATACAATCTCACCATCACAATTAGAATTTACTAATTTTCACCTATATATTGTTATTGGCATTCATCTAAATTATAATCACCTCTGGGTAAAATAAACTTAATAATCACATCATAATAATTAC
>JAEMOT010001090.1:394178-475995 GCA_019297695.1 Apostasia ramifera | reverse complement strand
ACCTTCATATAGACAAGATTAAAGTCAAATTACATATATTTTCTTCAAATACAACAAAAACTATTTGAATACTCACACAATTGCTTGTATTTAATTAAAATAACTTATTATGCAATGAATCGTACTCTAAATGCTTGTACTACACATGAATTAAACGTAACGCAACGAATGGCTGTAAAAACATTACTACTCAACTCAAATTCACTTATATGTCCGAAATCAGTCGCTAAAAGGGCCTATTCCCATAAAATTGATCGATATACTGACAAAAAGATGTGTAATTATAGGTATTACATTAAATCGCATTGAAATGTTCCTAATAGATCGCCAAATATCAATCTTCGGTTGAAATACATCAATATAGCAAACATATAGTATATAATCAGAGTATTATGTTAAAAAACCTTCATATAGACAAGATTAAAGTTAAATTACATATAGTTTCTTCAAATACAACAAAAAGTATTTGAATACTCACACAATTGCTTGTATTCAGTTAAAATAACATATTATGCAATGAATCGTACTCTAAATGCTTGTACTACAAATGAATTCAATATAATACAATGAATAGCTGCAAAAACATTACTATTCAACTTAAATTCATTGATATGTCCTAAATCAGTCCCTGAAAGAGCCTATTCTCTTAAAATTGATCGATATACTGGCCAAATGATGTGTAATTATAGGTATTACACTAAAACGCTATTAGATCGCCAAATATTAATGTTCGATTAGAATACGTCAATATAGCAAACATTAGGTGTGCAATCAGACTATTATGTTCAAAAACCTTCTTATAGACAAGATCAAAGTCAAATTACATATTTTCTCTTCAAATACAATAAATACTAATTGAATACTCGCACAATTACTTGTATTCAGTTAAAATAACTTATTATGCAGTGAATCGTACTCTAAATGCTTGTACTATAGTTGAATTCAACGTAATGCAACGAATAGCTGCAGAAACATTACTATTCAACTCAAATTTAATGATATGTCATAAATCAGTCCCTAAAAGAGTCAAGTCTCTTAAAATTGATCGATATACTGAAAAAAAAGATTTGTAATTATAGATATTACATTAAAACATAATCAAATATTCCTAATAGATCGCCAAATATTAATTTTCGATTGAAAAACATCAATATAGCAAATATTAGGTGTGTAATCAGAGTATTATGATAAAACAACTTCAAATAGACAAGATTAAAGTCAAATTAGACATATTCTCTTCAAATACAATAAAAACTATTTGAATACTTACACAATTGCTTGTATTCAATTAAAATGAATTCAACATAATGCAATCAATAGCTGCAAAAACATTACTATTTAACTGAAATTCATTGATATGTCGTAAATCAGTTCCTAAAAGACCCTATTCTCATAACATTGATCAATATAATGAGCAAATGATGTGTAATTGCAGGTATTACATTAAAACGCAATCAAATGTCCCTAATAGATTGCCAAATATTAATTTTCGATCGAAATACATCAATATAGCAAACATTAGGTGTGTAATCAGAGTATTATGTTAAAAAACCTTCTTATAAACAGGATCAATGTTAAATTACATATAATCTCTTCAAATACAATAAACACTAATTGAAAACTCGCACAATTGCTTGTATTCAGTTAAAATGACATATTATGCAATGAATCGTACTCTGAATACTTCTACTCCACTTGAATTCAACGTAATGCAACGAATAGCAGCAAAAACATCACTATTCAAATGAAATTCATTTATATGTCTTAAATCAGTCCCTAAAAGACCTTATTCTCTTAAAATTGATTGATATACTGGCCAAATGATTTGTAATTATTGGTAATTTATTAAAACGCAATCAAATGTCTCGAATAGATCACCAAATATTAATTTTTGATTGAAATACGTCAATATAGAAAATATTAGGTGTGTAATCAGAGTGTTATGTTCAAAAAACTTCTTGTAGACAAGATCAAAGTCAAATTACATATATTCCCTTCAAATACAATAAACACTAATTGAATACTCGCACAATTGCTTGTATTCTGTTAAAATAACTTATTATACAAAGAATCATACTCTAAATGATTGTACTACAGTTGAATTTAACGTAATGCAACGAATAGCTGCGAAAATATTACTATTCAACTCACATTCATTGATATATCATAAATTAGTCTCTAAAAGAGCCTATTCTCTTAAAATTGATCGATATACTGACAAAATGATGTGTAATTATAGGTATTACATTAAAACGCAACTAAATGTCCCTAAAAGGGCGCCAAATATCAATTTTCGATTGAAATACATCTATATGGCAAACATTAGGAGTGTAATCCGAGTATTATGTAAAAAAACCTTCATATAGACAAGATTAAAGTCAAATTATATATATTTTTTTCAAATACAATAAACACTAATTGAATACTCACACTATTGCTTGTATTAAGTTAAAATAATTTATTATATAATGAATCGTACTCTAAATGCTTGTACTCCACATGAATTCAACGTAATGTAACGAATAGCTTCAAAAACATCATTATTCAACTCAAATTCATTGATATGTCCTAAATCAATCCCTAAAAGAGCCTATTCACTTCAAATTGATCGATATATGAAAAAAAAGATGTGTAATTGTAGGTGTTACATTAAAATACAATCAAATGTCCCTAATAGATCGCCAAATATCAATTTTTGATTGAAAGACATCAATATAGCAGACATTTGGTGTGTAATCAGAGTATTATGTTAAAAAAACTTTCTTATCGACAAGATCAAAGTTAAATTACATATATTCTCTTCAATATTACAAACACTAATTGAATACTCGCACAATTGCATGTATTCAGTTAAAAAAACTTATTACGCAATGAACGTACTCTAAATGCTTGTACTACAGTTGAATTCAATGTAATGCAACGAATAGCTGCAAAAATATTACTATTCAACTCAAATTCGTTGTTATGTCCTAAATCAGTCCCTAAAAGAGCTTATTCTCTTAAAATTGATCGATATACTGACAAAAAGATGTGTAACTATAGGTATTACATTAAAACATAATCAAATGTTCCTAATAGATCGCCAAATATCAATTTTTAATTGAAAGACATCAATATAGCAAACATTTGGTGTGTAATCCGAGTATTATGTTAAAAAACCTTCTTATCGACAAGATCAAAGTTAAATTACATATATTCTCTTCATTATAACAAACACTAATTGAATACTCGCACAATTGCATGTATTCAGTTAAAAAAACTTATTATACAATGAACGTACTCTAAATGCTTGTACTACAATTGAATTCAATGTAATGCAACGAATAGCTGCAAAAATATTACTATTCAACTCAAATTCATTGATATGTCCTAAATCAGTTCCTAAAAGAGCCTATTCTCTTAAAATTGATCGATATACTGACAAAAAGATGTGTAATATAGGTATTACATTAAAACATAATCATACGTTCCTAATAGATCGCCAAATATCAAAGTTCGATTGAAATACATCAATATAGCAAACATTAGGTGTGTAATCAGAGTATTATATTAAAAAATCTTCATTTAGACAAGATCAAAGTTAAATTACATATATTCCCATTAAATATGATAAACACAAATTGAATACTAGCACAATTGCTTGTATTCATTTAAAATAACTTATTATGCAATGAATCATACTCTTAAATGCTTGTACTCCACTTGAATTCAACGTAATGCAATGAATCGGTGCAAAAATATCACTATTCAACTCAAATTCTTTAAAATATCTTAAATCAGTCCCTAAAAGACCCTATTCTCTTAAAAGTGATCGACATACACACAAAAAGATATGTAATTGTAGATATTACATTAAAACGCAATGCAATATCCCTAATAGATCGCCAAATATCAATGTTTGATTGAAATACATCAATATAGCAAATATTAGGTGTGTAATCATAGTATTATGTTAAAAAACCTTCTTATAGACAGGAATAAAGTCAAATTACATATATTCTCTTCAAATAAAATAAACAGTAATTGAATACTCACACTAATGTTTTTGCACCGATTCATTGCATTACGTTGAATTCAGGTGTAGTACAAGCATTTAGAGTACGATACATTGCATAAAAATTCATTTTAACTGAATAAAATTATTCAACTCAAATTCATTGATATGTCCTAAATCAGTACCTAAAAGACCTTATTCTATTAAAATTGATGGATATACTGACAAAAAGATATGTAATTGAAGACAATTACATTAAAATACTATCAAATGTCCCTAATTGTTTGCCAAATATCAAGTTTCGAATGAAATACATCAATATAGCAACATTAGGTGTGTAATCAGAGTATTATGTTAAAAAACCTTCATATAGACAAGATTAAAGTCAAATTACATATATTATTCTTAAATACAATAAACACTAATTGAATACTCACACTGTTACTTGTATTCAGTTAAAATAACTTATTATGTAATAAATCGTACTCTAAATGCTTGTACTCCACTTGAATTCGACGTAATGAAACGAATAGCTGCAAAAACATCACTATTCAATTCAAATTCATTGATATGTCCTAAATCAATCCCTAAAAGTGCCTATTCTATTAAAATTGATCGATATACAGATTAAAAGATGTGTAATTGTTGATATTACATTAAAACGCAATCAAACGTCCCTAATAGATCGCCAAATATCAATTTTTGATTGAAATACATTAATATAGCAAACATTAGGTGTGTAATCAGAGTATTATGTTAAAAAACCTTCATATCGACAAGATCAAAGTCAAATTACATATATTCTCTTCAAATATAACAAACGCTAATTGAATACTCGCACAATTGCTTGTATTCTGTTAAAATAACTTATTATGCAATGAATCGTACTCTAAATGCTTGTACTCAACTTGAATTCAACATAATGGAATGAATCGGTGCAAAAACATCACTATTCAACTCAAATTCATTGATATGTCATAAATCAATCCCTAAAAGAGCCTATTCTCTTAAAATTGATCAGTATATAGATAAAAAGATGTGTAATTATAGGTATTACAGTAAAAATGCAATTAAATGTCCCTAATAGATTGCCAAATATCAATGTTTTATAGAAATACATCAATATAACAAACGTTAGGTGTGTAATCAGAGTATTATGTTAAAAACCTTCTTATCGATAAGATCAAAGTCAAATTAGATATATTCTCTTCAGATATAACAAACACTAACTTAATACTCGCACAATTGCTTGTATTCAGTTAAAATAACTTATTATGCAATGAATCGTACTCTAAATGCTTGTACTCCACTTGAATGCAACGTAATGCAACGAATAACTGCAAAAATATTACTATTCAACTCAAATTCATTGATATGTCCTAAATCAGTCCCTAAAAGAGCCTATTCTCTTAAAATTGATCGATATACTAACAAAAAAATGTGTAATTATAGGTATTACAGTAAAACGCAATTAAATATCCCTAATAGATTGCCAAATATTAATTTTTTATTGAAATACATCAATATAGCAAACATTAAGTGTGTAATCAGAGTATTATGTTACAAAACCTTCTCATCGATAAGATCAAAGTCAAATTACATATATTCTCTTCAAATATAACAAACACTAACTGAATACTCGCACAATTGCTTGTATTCAGTTAAAATAATTTATTATGCATGAATCGTACTCTAAATGCATGTACTCCACTTGAATTCAACGTAATGCAACGAATCAGTGCCAAAACATAACTATTCAATTCAAATTCATTGATATGTCCTAAATCAGTCCCTAAAAGACCCTATTTTCCTAAAATTGATCGACATACAGACAAAAAGATGTGTAATTGTAGGTATTATAATAAAATGCAATGAAATGTCCATAATAGATCGCCAAATATCAATTTGTTATTGAAATACATCAATATAACTAACATTAAGTGTGTAATCATGGTATTATGTTAAAAAACCTTCATATAGACAAGATTAAAGTCAAATTTCATATATTCTCTTAAAATACAATAAATACTAATTGAATATTCAGTTAAAATGACTTTTTATGCAATAAATCGTATGCTAATTGCTTGTACTCCACTTGAGTTCAACGTAATGCAATGAATCGGTGCAAAAACATCACTATTCAACTCAAATTCATTGATATGTCCTAAATCAGTCCCTAAAAGACCCTATTCTCTTAACATTAATCGACATACAGACAAAAAGATATGTAATTGTAGATATTACATTAAAACGCAATGAAATATCCCTAATAGATCCCCAAATATCAATTTTTGATTGAAATACATCAATATAGCAAATATTAAGTGTGTAATCATAGTATTATGTTAAAAAACCTTCATATAGACAAGATTAAAGTCATATTACATATATTCTCTTCAAATACAATAAACACTAATTGAATACTCACACTATTGCTTGTATTCAGCTAAAATGACTTTTTATGCAATGTATCGTACTCTAAATGCGTGTACTCCACTTGAATTCAACGTAATGCAATGAATCGGTCCAAAGACATCATTATTCAACTCAAATTCATTGATATGTGCTAAATCAGCCTCTAAAAGATTCTATTCTATTAAACTTGTTGGATATACTGACAAAAAGATATATAATTGAAGAAATTACATTAAACTACAATCAAATGTCCCTAATTGTTTGCCAAATATCAAGTTTCGATTGAAATACATTAATATAGCAACATTAGGTGTGTAATCATAGTATTATGTTAAAAAACCTTCATATAGACAAGATTAAAGTCAAATTACATATATAATTCTCAAATACAACAAACACTAATTGAATACACACACTGTTACTTGTATTCAGTTAAAATAACTTATTATGTAATAAATCGTACACTAAATGCTTGTACTCCACTTGAATTCAACGTAATACAACGAATAGCTGAAAAAATATCACTATTCAATTCAAATTCATTGATATGTCCTAAATCAATCCCTAAAAGTGTCTATTCTCTAAAAATTGATCGACATACAAATAAAAAAATGTGTAATTGTTGGTATTACATTAAAACGCAATCAAACGTCCCTAATAGATCGCCAAATATCAATTCTTAATTGAAATACATCAATATAGCAAACATTAGGTGTGTAATCAGAGTATTATGTTAAAAAACCTTCATATAAACAAGATTAAAGTCAAATTACATATATTCTCTTAAAATACAATAAATACTAATTGAATACTCACACTATTGCTTGTATTCAGTTAAAATAACTTTTTAAACAATGAATCGTACTCTAAATGCTTGTACTCCACTTTAATTCAACGTAATGCATTGAATCGGTGCAAAAACATCACTATTGAACTCAAATTCATTAATATGTCCTAAATCAGTCCCTAAAAAACCCTATTCTCTTAACATTAATCGACATACAGACAAAAAGTATGTAATTGTAGATATTACATTAAAACGCAATGAAATATCCCTAATAGATCGCCAAATATCAATTTTTGATTGAAATACATCAATATAGCAAACATTAGGTGTGTAATCACAGTATTATGTTAAAAAAACTTCATATAGACAAGATTAAAGTCAAATTACATATATTCTCTTCAAATACAATAAACTAATTGAATACTCACACTATTGCTTGTATTCAGTTAAAATAACTTTTTATGCAATGTATCGTACTCTAAATGCTTGTACTCCACTTGAATTCAACGTAATGCAATGAATCGGTGCAAAGACATCACTATTTAACTCAAATTCATTGATATGTCCTAAATTAGCCCCTAAAAGACCCTATTCTATTAAACTTGTTGGATATATTAACAAAAAGATATATAATTGAAGAAATTACATTAAACTACAATCAAATGTCCCTAATTGTTTGCCAAATATCAAGTTTCGATTGAAATACATCAATATAGCAACATTAGGTGTGTAATCAGAGTATTATATTAAAAAACCTTCATATAGACAAGATTAAAGTCAAATTACATATATTCTTCTCAAATACAACAAACACTAATTGAATACTCACACTGTTACTTGTACTCAGTTAAAATAACTTATTATGTAATGAATCGTACACTAAATGCTTGTACTCCACTTGAATTCGACGTAATGCAACAAATAGCTACAAAAATATTACTATTCAATTCAAATTCATTGATATGTCCTAAATCAATCCCTAAAAGTGCCTATTCTCTTAAAATTGATCGATATATAGATAAAAAGATGTGTAATTATTGGTATTACATTAAAACGCAATCAAACGTCCCTAATAGATCGCCAAATATCAATTCTTGATTGAAATACATTAATATAGCAAATATTAGGTGTGTAATCAGAGTATTATGTTAAAAAACCTTCATATCGACAAGATCAAAGTCAAATTACATAGATTCTCTTCAAATATAACAAACTCTAATTGAATACTCGCACAATTGCTTGTATTCAGTTAAAATGACATTATGCAATGAATCGTACTCTAAATGCTTGTACTACAATTGAATTCAACGTAATGCAACGAATAGCTGAAAAAAATCACTATTCAAATGAAATTCATTGATATGTTTTAAATCAGTCTCTAAAAGATCCTTTTCTCTTAAACTTGATCGATATAGTGACAAAAAGATGTTTAATTATAGGTATTACATTAAAACGCAATCAATTGTCCCTAATAGATCGCCAAATATTAATTTGCGATTGAAATACATCAATATAGCAAATATTAGGTGTGTAATCAGAGTATTATGTTAAAAAACCTTCTTATAGACAGGATCAAAGTTAAATTACATATAATCTCTTCAAATACAATAAACACTAATTGAGTACTCGCACAATTGCTTGCCTTTTGGCTAAGATCAAGTGTAGTACTCGCATAATTGCTTGTATTCAGTTAAAATAACTTATTATGCAATGAATTATACTCTAAATGCTTGTACTACAGTTGAATTCAACATAATGCAACGAATAGCTGCAAAAATAATATTATTCAACTCAAATTCGTTGATATGTGCTAAATCAATCCCTAAAGTGCCTATTCTCTTAAAATTGATCGATATACTGATAAAAAGATGTGTAATTATAGGTATCACATTAAAACGCAACCAAATGTTCCTAATAGATCGTCAAATATCAATTATAACTACTTATATCGATGTCTATTAACTGTAAAAGCATATTTAATGATCAATTTGATAAATTTCAATGTATTTTATTTCATCCCACCGATTATTCAACTACTCGATGGTAACTCGATGTACTTTAACTCAATAGAATCTTTAAGAGATTAATTTTGACACATTTCAATGTATTTGAAATGAACAGCAGCAATTACCAATCTATTCGTTGTTTTATCGATGAATTTTAGTTGAATAGAAACAACTAAAGAATGAATATTTGCATGTCAATATATTTTAACAGAATAATAGCTACAATACTACTACTGTACAATTTTTAATTATATTTAAACAAAATACCAGCATTTTGGGATCGATCAGTTACATATCAAGTCATTTTAACTTAATACTCACAGTTACATAACTAATTTTATTTATTGATAACTATATTTTAAGTAAATACACATACTTAGCAATCAATGGAATGTACATCAAGATGTTTTATCCTAATACCAACCATTATAAACCAAGTTTATGGTATGTCAATGCATTTCAACTTAATTGATGCTTTAAGATACTAATTGGTTACATTTTAATACCTTTGAATTGAGTTGTGGCAAATATGAAACTAGTCGATGCTATATTTAGCAATTTAAATGGAATAATTATTGCAAGTTGATCCCTTATTTGCAAAGTTATTATATATATATATATATACTAGCAGTTGTACTACTATTCGGTGATTGTTTAATGTGTTAAAGTCGAATACTTACAATTAGATATCAAATTATTATTTATTAAGGCATTTCATTTCAATACTCGCAATTACATGACTTATATTTATTATATCAACGTAGTTTAATTGACCATATTTATTTAGTGATCGATTCAATTCATATTAGAGTATTTTAATGTATTATTAGCAATACTACAACTTCCTAATAGTATAGTGGTGTATTTATTTCAACATAATAGATGTTGTTAGCGACAAATTCATCATTTATCAATGTTTCTGAACTAAATAGTGGCAACTATACAACTAGTCGTTGTTCTATTGATGAATTTAAGCAGAATACACATATTTAGAGATAAATTCATTACTTATCATATCATTTTATCAAAATACCAATTGTTATATGACTATTCAGTTATTCTTCAATATCTTTGATTAGAATACTAGCATTTTAAATTCAATTTATTGTATGTCATGCTTTTTTAATATAGCACTTGCATTTTATATTTGTTTTTTTTTTTTGCATTTTATATTTGTTATATCGTTTTACTTTAATTGAACACATAGACTTAGTGAACGATACCATACATATGAAGGTATCTGACTTGTTGTTGGCAATTATACAATGTTTTGACAGTATATCAAGGTACTTTCACTTATAGTAGCTTCTAGAGACTATGTTGTCATATATCGATGGATTTGAAACACGGCAATCATACCACTATCCGTTGCATTATCCATAAATGTAAGCTAAATATATGCATTTAGATGCAATTGCATTACTTACCAAGTTATTTTAACAAATTTGTAGCAATTTTCTGACTATTTAATAGTATATCATTGAATTTGTCCTTGATTGGCAATTTCAGATACTTATTTCTTAGATTTTAAAGTATTTGAACTGAATTGTTTCATTTATACAACGAGTCATTGCTATATTGAATACTGTAAGAATAATACACGTATTTGGAGATGAATCCGTTGCATATCTAATTATCATATCAGAATGCAAGCAATTATTAGACAGTTCGATAATTACTTCATGTATTTGAATAGAAACTTGCACTTGGACATCGCTATATCAAGTATATTGGTATTTTAGCTTTATACTCGCAATTAGAATCCTAATATTTGTTATATCGATGTATCTTACCTGCGAAGACATATTTAATGATCAATTTTGTGGATTTCAATGTATTTTAACTCAATACCACCAATTATTCAACTACTTCATTGTGAATCGATATATTTCAACTGAATTGAATCTTCAAAAGACTAATTTTGATACATTACGATGTATTTGAAATGAACAGTAGAATTACTTTATCGATGCTAAATTGTTGCATTTATACAACTTGTCATTGCTTTATTGAATATTGTACGAGAGGACACGTATTTGGAGACTGATCCGTTGCATATCCACTTATCATTTCGGAATTCGAGCAATTATAAGACTCTTCGATAATTTTTTCATGTATTTGAAAAGAAACTAGCACTTGAACATCAATTTATTATGTGTAATGGCATTTCATTTTTATACTCGCAATTACAATCCTAATATGAGTTATATCGATGTATCTTAACTGCGAGAACATATCTAATTTTTGATTTGATGAATTTAAAAGCATTTTAACTCAGTACCATCAATTATTCAACTACTTGATGATAAATCGATGTGTTTAAATTTAATAAAAAATTTAAGATACTGATTTTGATACATTTCAATGTATTTGAAATAAACAGTGGCAATTAACAAACTATTTGTTATTATATCGATGAATTTAAGCTGAATAAATATAATAAAAGAACAAATATTTGTATATCAAGATATTTTAACTGAATAATAGCAATTACGCAGCTATTGTATGATTTTTCATTGTATTTGAATAAAATACCAAAAGTTTGTGATTGATTAGTTACATATGAAGTTATTTTAATTTAGTACTCACAATCATATAATTAATTTTTGTTATATCATTATATTTTAAGTGAATACACATACCTAGCAATCAATTGAATGTACATCAAGATATTTTATCCTAATACCAACCGTTATATAGCAACATTATGGTATATCAACGTATTTTAATTTAATAGATGCTTTTAGATACTAAATATTTACCTTTTAATACCTTTGAATAGAGTTGTGGCAAGTATATAACAAGTCGCTATATTGAGCAATTTAAATAGAATAAGCTTATTTAGTGTTGATCCCTCATATATCAAGTTATTTTATCAATATACTAGCAGTTGTACGACTAAACGGTGATTTTTCAATATGTTAAATTGGAATACCTGTATTTAGATACCAATTTTGTAATATCCCGTGATTTCATTGTAGAGGTATTGTCCGCTTTGACTTTAAGAAAATCGCGTGACTTGAGTGCTTCCCAGGAGGTCACCCATCCCTGTTAGGAATGACAACGGGGCGGGTTTGGGTCGGGTTTATAAATACTCATACCCGCCCTGCTATATATTATTCATTACTCATACCCGCCCCATACCCGTTTCCGCCCCGTCCCGCTTTTAGTTTTCACAAACCCGTACCCGCCCCGTTTCCTCACTAATATTAATGAAAATGAATTATTTTACTCTAATTAAAATAACAAAAATTGTATTTATATGGTGAATATTACACTATGAAAGCAAGGCTTTATATTTTTTCATTTTCAATGCACTATTTTTATATGACTCTATATAAGCCTATATAAAAATAGATAAAAATATATACATAACAGGGCGGCGCAGGGCGGGTATAGTTGATTCATACCCATACCCATCCCATTTCATAACGGAGTGGGGCGGTTGCGGATCGCGGGTAAAATTTTAGTACCCATACCCATCCCATTAGGGGCGGGTCAGGGCGGTTTAATCGAATACGAGTATAAATTACCACCTCTAATCCCAGTGCTACTCCAACCCAAGCAAGCTCAACTATGGAGTTTTTCATCACTAGCCCAAGCAAGCTACTTATACAGCTCAGGATCTCCCTCCCTTTCTGATGTAAGACGATTCTTTTTTGTGCCCCTCTCACCACTCATTATTCGACCTAAGATCTCCCTTTTTGATGTAGGATGATTCAATTCTATGCTCCTCTCACTACTCATTATTCGACCTAAAAGCCTGCCAGGAGCCGTACTTTGCCTCAGTGATTCCTCTCTCTTAGGACATCACCTGGCGATCACTCCCCGCCCTCTTCAACCACGGGAGTCACAGGCCAACCAGCCTCCGCCTGGTTCATCCTCGAACCATATCGTATGGCGGAAGGTCAGCTTTGATACCATATTGTAACATCCCATGATCTCATTGTAGAGGTATTATTCGTTTTTGCTTTAGAAAAGCTGCGTGACTTAAGTGCTTCGCAAGAGGTCACCCATCTCATTGCTACTCCAACCCAAGCACGCTCAATTATGGAGTTTTTCATCATTAGCCTCACGATTTTTTCCCAAAAAAATGCCTCTACTATTTGAGATCCTATTATCTACTTATACAGCTCAGGACCTCCTTTACTTTTCGATGTGGGATAATTCATTCTTGTGCCCCTTTCACCACTCATTATTCGACCTAGAAGCCTGCTAAGAGCCGCACTTTAACTCAGTGATTCCTTTCTTTTAGGACATCACCCTGCAATCACTCCCCGCCCTCTTCGGCCACGGGCATCACAAATTTATTATTTATTAAGGCATTTCATCTTAATACTCACAATCACATGACTTATATTTGTTATTTCCAAATATTTTAATTGAATTTAGCTATTTAGTAATTGATTCAACGCATATCAGAGTATTTTAACTTATTATTAGCAATAATACAGCTTCCTAATAGTATGGTGGGGTAAATCAACATAATAGATGTTGGTGGTGACAAATTCATTATTTATCAATATGTTTGAACTGAATAGTGACAACTATACAACTACTCATTGTGCTATTAAAAAATTTAAGTAGAATACACATATTTGGACACTAATTCATTACTTATCATGTCATTTTATCAAAATATCAGTTGTTATATGACCATTCAATTATTCTTTAATATATTTAATCAGAATACTAGCATTTAGATTTCAATTTATTCAATGCACATCATGATAGTTTGACCTAATACTAGCTATTATACACCCATTTAAGGGTTTATCAATGTATTTCAACTTAATAGATGTTTTTACAAACTACTTTGTTACATTTTAATACCTTTAAACAGAGTTGTGGCAAGTATATAACTTCTCGTAGCTATACAGAATAACTTTATTTAGTGTTGATCCCTTGTATATCAGGTTACTTTATTAATATACCAGCAGTTGTATGACTATTCGATGTTTTTCCAATATATTAAAGTAGAATACTTATATTTAGATATTAATTTATTATTTATTAAGGCATGTCATCTTAATACTTGCACTTACAGGACTTACATTTATTATATCGACGTATTTTAACTAAATATATCTATTAAGTGTTCGATTCAATTCATATCAAAGTATTTTAACTTATTATTAGTAATTATAGAACTTCCTAATAGTATAGTGGAGTATTTCAATATAATAGATGTTGGTAGTAACAAATTCATCATTTATTAATATATTTTAACTGAATAGCAGCAATTATATTAGTAGTGAATGCTCTATTTAAAAATTTAAGTAGAATACACATATTTAGAAACTGATTCATTGCTTATCATGTCATTTTATCAAACAAACAGTAGTTATATGACTATTCGGTTATACTTTAATATATTTGAACAGAATACTAGCATTTAGACTTCAATTCGATTCTAATTTGTTACATTCATTACCTTTGAATAGGGTTGTCGCAAATATAAAACTAGTAATTGTTATATTTAGCAATTTAAATGGTGTTAATGGATTAGTGTTAATGGTTTAAGGTTTTAGCATCAAGGGTTTATGGTTTAAGGGTTTTGAGTTTTGGGTTTTGGGTTTAGGGTTTGCAATTTTAGGGTGTGGAGTATTAGGTTTAGGGTTTTAGGATTTACGGTTTAGGGTGTAGGATTTTAGGATTTACGATTTGGGGTTTTGTGTTCAAAGTTTAGATTTTTTTTAAAAAGGGGAAGATATTATTCATCGGACCCCGACCTGCGCCAGCAAGGAAAATAAGTTTGATTTTAGAGTTTAGGGTTTAACGTTTGGGGCCTGTTTATTTGTAAGGTTAAATTTAACAATGTTAAAATTAGACTTGAATAGATATATTTTTTATAAAAAGTTGTGAATAATATAAAATAAAGCTAGTTATTATATTGGAATATGTGAGGGATGTGATATAAAATTAGTTATTATGTTGAGATATATGAGAAATGTGATATAAATTAGTTATTATCTTGGTAATGTGTGTAGGATGTGAAATAAAGTTAATGTTTAATATTAAATTTTATATGTGATGTGATATGCCTGGTTAAAATTAAATTAGGTTAATTTTCAACGGCCAAACAAACAGGGCCTTGGGGTTTTAGAGTTTAGGATTTTGGGTTTTTTTTAAAAAAAAAATGAGAGATATTATTCATCAGAAAGCTAGTTTGGCTCGTGCTGTTACATAATAAAAAAAAAAAAGGCCCAAGGCCCAATACATTAGAAGGAGAAACCTAGAGCAGTCCAAGTTTGGAAGCTAGTGGTCCACCAAAATTGGAATGCCCAATACATTTGTATTTTTGAAACTCAAGAGGCCCAAGGCCCAATCCACAATAAAAAACCCATGTTCACAACATGGGAAGGCATACTAAAGCCCAAGGTCCAATCGACAATATAGCATCAATGTTCAAAACATGGTAAGGAATACTAAGGCCCAAGGCCCATCCCAAAGTTCCCAAAGTGCCTTGCAGAATAAGGCCCAGTCATGAAGGCCCAGATTGAAAAGGCCGAGTCTGGCTATAAAGCCCATTCAGAATTCTAGACAGCAAACCAGATCTGTAACGGCCCAAACTTTCTCATAATAAGCCCCAGAAAGGCCCAATCAGCTATTGGTTGTAGAGAGGAGGAATAGAGCCCATCAAACATTGCCCAATCTGAAAGGCCCATGAAAGATGCAGCCCAATTGATGTTGAGGTCTTAAAGGGGTCCTTTTTATGGAGAAGTTGGGCCAAACCCCACATGCAAGCATTTTAAATGGGCCCAAAAGAGCCCAACCTAGATCATATGGGCTAGGTGGAAGGAAGCCTTCAAGATTGAGGGGAGGGATTCTCTCTACAACACGGCCCAAATATATAATGGGCTAAGGAAAGCCCAGATGCGGCCCAGAGAGCCGAAAAAGGTCCATTGGGCCCGATCAATGATTGCCTGAGAAGCGAAAGCTGGTACCAATTATAGAACAACAGTTGCAGCCACTAAATTTTAATTGTTTTAAAATTTTAACACCTAACTTTTTAATATTATATATTAATTATAAAAACTATATAAAAATTATAATTTTTGTTATACACGTATTACAATTTTATAATATAAATTATGTATAAATTATAATTTTTATATAATTTTTGTGATTAATAATTAATATTAAATATTTAAGTATTAATTATATAAAATAATTAAATTTTAAGAGTACGCATGTAATTTTTCCTATTATATATTATTGGCTCGTATCAAGTTTCATACATCACAACAATAAAAAAAATAAATTATGCAACAGAGAATTAAAAGAAACTTAAAATCGAAAATAGTTATATTCTATCATTGGCGAATTCCAGCGCTAATGGAATATATTTATCTCTCTTTTATTAGGGTAAATTGCATACAGGCCTCTACAGTTGAGTGAGTATTATAAATTAGTCTTAATTTTTAAAAAAATTTAATTTTCATCTATGAGGTTGTAAAAGCGCTGCATTTTGTGTACATAAATTTGAGGGCAATTATACACATATCACTTTAAAAATTATACACTAATCAGTGAATGCCACATGTGAAATATATGCAGGCCTGAGCACAAGTGGGGCTCACTGATTGGTGTTAGGAAGGTGCTCTATCTGGGTCCAATAATTTTTCCTTTAAGTTTCATTTGCACATGTATATTTTTGTAATCTTTAATATCACAGCAGTAACACTATGTAAATATTATCATAATTATATTAAATTATTATTAACATAACTCAAAAACTCATATTAATGGTCGACGGTGGCAACGAGCAACTTTCGGTAGCCAGCAACAGGTAGTATGGCTCTCGATAGTGACTAATGTTATGATTGCAATTTATAGATAACTGACAGTAGCGAGCATATGTTGGCCAGTAATGGTGGCCAGATTACAACAACACGGTACATAATAAAGTACCTAGGGGATGGAGTTAGGCTCATGATGACTTATATATGAAAAATTCTATGAATATTCTCTATATTCTGAATGAATATATAATATCCCGTAATATCAACGTAGAGGTATTATCCGCTTTAGTTTTAGGAAAAGCATGCTTAACTACAGAGTTTTTCATCATTAGCCTCACAGTTTTGTCTCAAAAGGTGCCTCTACTATTTGAGATCACATTATCTACTTATACAACTCAGGGTTTTCCATCATTAGCCTCATGATTTTATCTCAAAATGCGTCTCTATTATTTGAGATCACATTATCTACTTATATAACTCAAAGTTTCTCTCCTTTTTTTAATGTAAGATAATTCATTCCTGTGCCCTTTTCATCACTCATTATTAGGCCTAGAAACCTGTCAGGAGCTGCACTTTACCTCAGTGATTTCTTTCTCTTAAGATATCACCCGGCGATCACTCCCCGCTCTTTTCTGCTATGGGAGTCATAGGCCCACCAACTTCTGCCGGCTTTGATACCATATTATAATATCTTGTGATTCCATTGGTTCATCTTCGAACCACATTGTATTGTGAGAGTTTGGCTCTAATACCATATTATAACATCATGTGATCTCATTGTAGAGGTATTACCCGCTTTGGCTTTAAAAAAACTACGTGTCTTGAGCACTTCCCAGGAAGTCACCTATCCCACTACTACTCCAGCCCAAGCACGCTTAAGTATGGGAGGTCACCTATCTCAATGCTACTCCAGCCCAAGTAAACTTAAGTATAGGATTTTTCATTATTAGCCTCAAGATTTTGCCTCAAAAGGTGCACTTCCAAGGAGGTCACCAATCCCAGTGCTACTCCAGCCCAAGCACACTTAATTACGAAGCTTTTCATCGTTAGTCTCACAGTTTTGCTCCAAAAAGACACCTCTACTATTTGAGATCATATTATCTACTTATACATCTCAAGATCTCCCTTCTTTCCGATGTAGGATGATTCATTCTTATACCTCTCTTATTACTCATTATTCGGCCTAAAAGCCTGTCAAGAGCCGCACTTTGCCTCAGCGATTTATTTCTCTTAGGACATCACCCGGCCATCACTTTCCTCCATCTTCTGCCATGAGCATCACAGGATAACCTTAAGAAGTAATATATAATATTTAAAATTAAAAGGCTACATTAACCTAAATAAATTTTAAAAAAGTGTTAAATATGTAAATAAAATCTTATAAAAGATATTTGATGTAAAATGTTGTTTGTATGCTAATGCATGTAATTAATCAGTCATATAAGCAAATAAAAAATGCTAATAGGAGGACAAGGGTAAATGCCATACTATATATTTTTTTGATGAAAAAATGTCACACTATGTTTTTTTTAATGGAAAAATGTCATACTATACTACAACGTCTAAAAATATACATTTTTATTCATAACATTAATAGCAATAGGATTTGGGAAGCTATGAATGTACATTAATTATGTTCATTGATGTTCTTCCATATGTTTTACTGCCGTAGGAAATAGACCCATTCAGAAGAAATATTATCAAAAGATATTTGATGTCAATTTTGGTTAGATATAATGCTCAATTTCTCGCATTTAATTAACTTTTTCGAGAGCCATAATCATGTCTCTTTAGACTCAAGTTAGACGGGATATTGAAATTAAATTAAGGGAGCTGCTATTCTTACCCTTGACAAAACCCCTCGGGCCCCACCCTCCTCACCTCTTAAATTACTTTTTTGCCCCCAACTCCCTCCCCCTTCTCTTTAATTTAAATTTTTTATTTAATTTGATAGTTATATTATTCTTATTCATTAAATTAANACAAATCCAATATTATTTTATCCATGTTTAGGGAAGAGTACATGCAATAATGCAAAAAAAAAAAAATACTAAAATATATGAAAATACAAATTCTAATCAATATTTCCTCCAAATTCTGCACCCGAACCATTAGGTTCTGTACCCGTTATTTCATACCACAAATTAATACGTGTTATATAACGAGCTGCCCATCCTTTAGCTTCGTCAGATGAATGATTCCACCACCACCACGTTTGAATTTGAGTTGGTTCAACTTGAGTATATTTATAATCTCAGGACTTACATATAAAATGTTGGGAAATTACCAATGAAAGGTACAAAACGAAGAAAAAATGATCGAAGAAGAATTGATCATAAAAACACGAGCATAAATCGAAAAAAAAACACCAAATTTATGAACTGCACATGCGAATCTATTTCAGTTCCCCGCCCGACTTGGGAAGTTACGAGTGTGTTTTTAAGATTGAGTTGACGCGGAATCATAATTTGACGTATAAGATTTAAAATTTAAAATTCAGACTAGCAACATTTATATGTTTTGAATGAGAGCCATGTAATTAAATAGCTAAATTTAGGTACTAATTTGTAAAATATATAATATAATCTGTGAAAATGCCAAGAAAATTATATATAAATTTGAATGTTTTACCATGCTGTTTGTGTATTCTGTTTTTATTCTTTTAAATATTTGTTTTGGATTTTATAGTTTACATAGTATTTTAAATATAATAAAAGTACTTACTTTTTTATTCCGTAAATTAATATCTATTCATACATATATATATATATATATATTGTTATTAAATTGCATGTAACCAATTTATTTGCTCAATAAGAGATTTATATGCAAGTTCAAAATTATCAATTTAATTACACCTAATGTTTTGGCTTTTCAAATTTTGATCATTATGTTTCTCGAAAAATAAGCAATTAACAATGAAGTACCCTGAACATGATTCGAAAAAATTTTATGATTTTTTAAAATATATGTATAATTAAAATAGTTAAAATGATTTTATTATATTAAAAATTATATAAAATGTAAAATAAAATTAATTTATTAATAAATTTATAAAGTGTAAAATAAAGTAGGTAAGTAATACTGGTGTCTATGTAAAATGAAATGTAAGATTTTTTTGATTATTTTTTTTTTAAATAAAATAAACTATTAATGATGGTATTTTTTTAATAGCTTTTTTAGCCTTTAAAGTAAATTATTACAAGTTATGCCATATATATATATATATAATAATACTACTACTACTAATAATAATAATAATAATAATAATAATTACACTTATTGTTGCATCTGATCCGCGCGCCATCATCTAAACCACCCACGTGGAGGCTTACGTGGCATCGACGGCACGAGTGCCCGGCGTCGAACATGAGGAATACCGCCCCGAACAGCAGACGTCGAAGAGACTGAGACGAATAACAGGGACCAGAACTGACCAATGCCTGACAACATTGGGGATTATCCTGCTTTCAAGAGATATGGGCTCTCCCGCCGTCAGACTGTATCATCCGTACACCGTACAGTGAAGGCTAGGGAGTGGCCTCTTCTCTGCGGGCATTGATGGGCCGTTACTAAAGCTGAAGTCCATTCTGCTGAAATAATTACACAGTAGACCAGGGTATATATACCTCATTGTAACAGCCTTCAAGGGGGGCTGAACGTAAGAAATTCACTGAGCTTACTGTAATTTAAAAGAAAGAGTGATTCTAGTGATTTTTTAAGCCTCCTCGAAAGGAGCCGTGGTTTTTCCGCCTGGCTGGTTTTCCACGTAAAAAATCTGATTGTTTTCTCGTCTTAACACTTATATGTATAATAATAGAAAAGCTTGGAATGTGGGAACCGAATAAAATTGATTTATTATATAAGATGTGAATTAAAATCTATTATTATTAAAGTGCATATGTGATGAAAAATAAATTAATTTTATGTTAGAATATTTGTAAGTTCGTAAAATATAAAATAAAACTATTTTTATTATTTAAAATTAAAATTAATTTCTGGGTTGCTTGGTCTGATTTTTATTTATAATGATCTTTTTTTATTTGGCCTGCAGTGTGATTAGAGCAAAAATTAATTTTTTAGAATAATTTTTTTTTTGTTTTTTTATGTATAATGAAAAACAAAAAAAATTATATGGGTTAATCTTTATGTAAAATATTAAATAGCGATGATAATTACATTAAAAATTATTTTGATTATAAAATAAAATTAATTTTTAATATAAAACATATGTAATAGCATTAGTTCAACTATAATTTTGCATTATATTTCTCATTCAACCACATCAATATTTATTTAAGATGAGATTTATGTTGTTACTTGCGCTATGTGTGGTGACTTCTCACCACTCTTTGACTTGTTATTCGATTCTGCATTAAGCAACGCGCCGTTGTCGGGTCCTAAGTCTCGGATGAGAAACGTGGAGTGTTGCGTTAGGCAGTCAACAGCCAGCGTAAAACTTATCGAATCAATCATGACATGAATCTTTTAAAAAATTACGCTAAAGTTAGGGCGTTCCCTGAAAGCGACGCGCTGTATTGCTTGAATACAGTGAAAAATGGGCAAGGGCCGCTGCATCAGCATCAGAGTGTAGTGAAAAGTGAGCAATGGTCCCCAGATCACGGACGGATGCGAGTAAAGAAGCTAGTTCATAATACTAGAACTCAAGTCTGTAGGATTAGATTAGGAACTTAGAATATAGGCAGCTTGAGATAAATTAGAAGGAAAGATTAGAAGAAAAGATTATTTATTGGAGAAAATTTAAACGAATATGTTGGAAGTATTGTTGAGGAATTTAATAGTATCTATGCTGGATATAGTTTTGGAGAGATAAATAAGGAGGGTAAAACTATTTTAGAGTTTTTTTCAGCATATGATCTTGTAATTATTAATACTTTATTCAAGAAAAGAGAGGAGCATGTTATTACGTACAAGAATGGAATTTTAAGAACTCATATTGATTATTTTTTTATAAGAAAATAAGATCGCTTAGATTGTAAAAATTATAAAGTCATTCCAAGTGAATATTTGACTACCCAATATTGATTAATGGTTTTAGATTCTGAGATAAAATATTAGAGAAGAAGTAATAAGTCAAAATCCTATCCTCGGACTAGATGGTGGAATCTAAAGAATGAGAACAAATGTATATTTAAGAAGAAGATTCTAGAACTTGGGCAATGAAACATTAACGGAGAAACCGATCTTATGTGGTTGATAGTTGCTAATTGTATTCGTAAAGTGGCGAAGAATGTGCTGGGAGAATCCAAAAGAAAGATTCCAAATAATAAAGATACTTGGTGGTGGAAAGATAATGTACAAAAAAAAAATTAAGGAGAAGAAGATTTGTTATAGAAATTAGTTTAAAAATAAAAATAAGGATAAGTGGGAGAAATATAAAGTGGCTCGACGAGAATCTAAGAAAGCAGTAGACAATGCAAAAAATATGACTCTTGAGGATTTATATAAGAAGCTAGATACTAAAGAAGGAGAAAGATAATTATATAAGATTGCCAAAGTAAGAGATAGAAAAATTAAAGATTTAATTGAAGTAAAATGTATTAAAGATGAAAATCAAAAAGTACTTTTCATGAAAGAAGATATCAAAGATAGATGGATGAGTTACTTTCAACAGCTTTTCAATGAACGTTGTGAAAATTCAATTGATCTTAGGAATTAAACACCCCAAAAGAAAGTAAAAATTATTCATACATCCGACGTATTAATAAAGCTAAAGTCTGAAAAGCTTTAAAGAAGATGAAGCATAAAAAAGCAGTAGGACTAGATAACATTCCAATAGATGTTTGGAAGTGCTTAGGAGATGAAGGAATTTCTTGGCTTACTAGCTTATTTAATATAATTTTGAAGACTAAAAGAATGTCAAATGAATAGAGAAAGAGTATATTAGTATCTATTTATAAGAATAAAGATGATGTATAAAATTATGCCAATTATAAAAAAATTAAATTAATGAGTCACACTTTAAAACTTTAGGAGAGGGTAATCGAACAAAGGTTACACCATAATACTAAGGTATCTGAGAATCAGTTTGGTTTTATGCCAGGTAGATCTACTATAGAAGCCATTCATTTGTTAAGAAGTTTAATGGAGAAATTTAAGGAGAGAGAAAATTTTATATTTGGTTTTTATTGATTTGAAAAAAACTTATTTAGTCTCAAGAAAAGTAATTTGGAGAGTTTTAAAAAAGAAAGGGATTTACATTGCTTATATTCAAGTTATTAAAGACATGTATGAAGGAGTTGTTATCTGTGTTCAGACACAAGAAAGTTTGACTAAGGATTTTCCTATTACAGTTGGATTACACCAAGGCTCAGCTTTAAGTCCGTATCTCATGACTAGACATATCCAAGATGAAGTACCTTGGTGTATGCTGTTCGCAGATGATATTATTCTTATTGAGAAAACTAAAGAAGGAGCTAAAGCTAAACTAGAGCTTTAGAGGAATGCTCTAGAATCTAAAAGTTTTCATCTTAGTAGATCTAAAACTGAATATATAGAGTGCACATTTAAATAAAAAAAGAAATACTTATATTGAAGATGTAACAATTAATGAACAAATTATCAAGAAGAGTAAGCGTTTTAGATACCTCAGATCAATCATACAAAATAATGGTGAAATAGATAATGACGTTATTAGTAGGATTCAAACAGGATCGGTAAAATGGAGAAATACTTCTGGCGTGTTGTGCGATAGAAAAATCTCATCCAAAATTAAGGTTAAATTTTATAAAATTGTAGTATGACCAACGATGATATATGGTGCTGAATGCTTGCCTACAAAGATGGAACATACAAATAAAATAAATATTGCAAAAATAGAGATGCTATGGTGAATGTGTGGATATACACGAAAGGATAGAATGAAAAATGAGTATATCCAAAAGAAAGTTGGTGTTGCACCAATTGAGGATAAACTTAGAGAAAGTCGATTTAGATGATTTGGACATATAAATCATAGACCGATTGAAGCTCTAGTTAGAAAAATTAAGTTATTGGATTTTGCCCATGTACAAAAAGGAAGAGGGAGACTAAAGAAGATATGACAAAAAACTATAAGGAGTAATCTTAATTACTTAGACTTAGATAAGAATTTGGTAACTGATAGAGCGCAATGGAAACAAAGGATTTATGTAGCCGACCCCACCTAGTGGGATTAAGGCTTTGTTGTTGTTGTTGTTGTATCCTTCAAAGAAAAACATTAATTAAAGTTTGAACTACAATGATCTTAGCATAACTTAGAGGTAGTATAAAGGACTTCATAAAAATACCTCTCTTATAATATATTGTTCACTCGTTGTTGAATGATTAAAAACACTATAACAATAAGAATATGAAGTTATTGTTAATGCAATAAATAGCATATTGATATGTAGAATATTATATTAGACAGTATGAAAAAAATTATCGTGGGAGTCTACTCATATTTATCAAAAGCCTGGCAATTAGAATTGTTCTACCTACTAGGTTTGACTAGATCTAAAAGGATATTACGTACGAAGATCTCTCTCTCTCTTTTTCTAAATCTTGTTCGTCTCTATTCTCCAATATCTTTTGAAGGTATTAGGCAAAAAATTCATCTGGTTAGATGAGGTTGGACATATCTTCGCTACCGTATCATCACCAGTGATAGATCCCTAATAGATCCCTAAAGATCTTTGCCAGAAACTCTCCACTGCAGTAAAAATTCGCATTTGCACAACTTTCACCTACTATTTTTCTTTCTTAAATTAACTCCCACCTATATATGGGAGAGCTTGATAACTTCTTGAAAACACTATCGATAGGTTTGTACTTACTATTGTGTTCAACTTGTATCCTTCTTAGACACTATGGTGATTATATTGATTTACAACTTAATAAATTCAACTTCCTCGTGTTTAGCCTTTTGTCTTGATAGAGGGTCACCTTAAAGATTCTCTCTCTAGTGGTGGCTTCTTCAAGTAGGCCTTTTAATAGGATATTTTTCAACTTCCTACACATGTGAAAATATACTAAAAAATTTCCATATCTCTTAGGTTTTATTTGGGTTATGAGTTTAATTAAAATACATTCAGGCTCTTAAGTTTGGAAAGCTATTGTAAATTAGATTATCTCTAAACTTGTAAATAGTAGTAATGTGAATTATATTTTTCTTTTTTTTTTCATTCATGTGCATGTTCACACACATATAAGACTGATGTAGTCAATTACTCACTTATATATTGGGCACTTTTGGTCCCAAAGCGGATGAAAAGCTTCCCCTTTAAAGTAAAGCGACTACCTCGAGTTCGTTCCCTCAACAAGAGCATTATTTTTCTCACAATGTATGCTATATTTTTTTTACTTGGATGTTAGTATTATAATTTTTTAATTGTGGTAATACTTTAAATGTTTTAATTTGATACTAATACTAGCCTACAAAATAAAAATACATAAATAAGATAAGTACTACAAAAATGAGGATATTGGGGTATCAATTTTTGTAACTGAGACTAAATCTCACTCATTAAGTAGTATATATGCTAGAGTCATGCCTACCTCGAGTCGAATTAAGTAGTATCGATTTTTATAACTGAGACTAAATCTCACTCATTTGAATTTTTATTGGGACAAATTTAACACTTGAATTTTTCAAAAGTTAATCCTAACCTCTACCTTACCTTTAAAGAGAAGATCTAATGTCTTGTTTAGCGTGAGGATCAAAATCAAAACCAAAATAGTTCTAATTTAAAATAAATAAATAAATTTTTATTACATTCTATATAAATTTTAATATAAAAATATTATTTCACATACGTAATTATTTTTAATAAAATTTTCAACTTTATTTCACATCACCAAATAGGGTAAAACCTTTACTGAGAGAGAAAGAAATAAAGATAACGTAGGATTGTTAGCCTAGCCAACACAATATATAATTTATAAATAAATATAAGATTATAAAAGGAGCTCTATATATATACAAGTTTGTCAAACACTAACATGTATAAATTCAAGTAAAATATTTAGAAAATTTGTGTGAATTAAAAGAATATAGATAATGAAGATCTTCAATAATATTTGTGCTTATAAGAGAAAAATAATAATTAAAGCTAAGCTAAAAAATGCAACTTAAGGCTTGTTTATTTGTAAGGTTAAATTTAACAAAGTTAAAATTAAATTTGAATAGAAATATTTTTTATTAAAAGTTGTAAATAATGTGAAATAAAGTTAATTATTATATTGGGATATATAAAGAATGTAATATAAAGTTAATTATTATGTTGGGATATGTGAGGGATGTGATATAAGTTAGTTATGATTTTAGTAATATGTGTAGTATGTAAAATAAAGTTAATTTTTAATATTAAATTTTATGTATGATGTGATATGCTTAGTTAAAATTAAACTAGGTTAATTTTCAATGACTAAACAAACAGGATCTTACTCATATGAAAATCAGAGCATAAAAATAAGAGAGAAAAATAAATTATAAAATCAATTGCAGCTCACAAAATTTTGCATTAAGATAGAAAATCAAATAGTGGAGAGACTTAAGTGATATATTTTAGTTTTGTGAACTCATACGAAATAAAGGATCTACCTCAAGGGGTGTGGAGCATCGGACTGTTCTCCTGTTGATTCTAGAAGAGCTGGCGTGGTGATGGTTAGATTTAAATTAGTAAAATTATAAGTTATAAGTATGATTCTGGCTCAACTCAATAAACTTAGGGGGCGTTTGGTTCGTTGTTATCTCAATGTTATGTCATATAATATAGATATCATGACATCTGGATATCATTTTTTGACTAATAATTTTATAATTTTATAAAAGATTATTTACAGATGTTATTAAACGAAATAATTGTTTTCTCTAGATAACATACCATAACATCAAAATAACATTGAACCAAATGTTCCCTTAAATTCTATAATAGCTCTTGGGTCAGACTTCATTTGGTTAGAGTTTTTTTTTAGGAAATGAGAAAATATATTTTATTTTTTAATTTAATAGAAGAAAAATTTATTATGATAGTAGAAAATATATAAAATGTGAAATACTTAAAATTTTAATATTTATATTTATATTAAATGTGAAATAAAATTAATTTTTATTATTAAAATTTATATTAGATAAAAAAATTATTTAGAACAAAGAGACCTCAAAGTCTCACTCAATGACTCAATCAGTATCGCTCCAAATAGAAACCTTGAAATTTTTCCATCGTCTCAATCTCCACAAAGCAACCTCTTGTTTAACGCATTGAGCTGCCAGCTATTACTTCATCGCATTTGATTAACTCGTGATAGAACTCCAAACACGGTCATCATCCAACGGAATCTACGCACGTCAAAACCTTCACATTCTTCAGACACGTGTCGCGCCATCGACGCATTCGTATGAATGGTTGAAGAAGCATCAGTGCACGAGTAACTGCCAAAGTCGCAGGTTTGTCGTCTTAAATTTCACATTTTGGCGCCCTCTCTCTCTCTCTCTCGCCATTCTCTTTCTATATCTTCTTCCTCAAGGGCATGATTTTCGCCCTCACAGTTGCCATTTCTTCGCGCGCGATCTCGTCGCAGCACGGGCTCCATTGGTGCGGTCGATTCCTGGATATCGGCATCACCGGGGAAGTGGCGTCCCGTGAAGTTCCCGGAGAAGTATGGCTGCGGCTGCGGAGGGAGCGATCAGGTCCATCAATCTCGAATCCGATTCCTGCTTGCGGAAGGGAAAAAATCCGGTGAGTTCGCACGCTTTATAGTGGATTTTGGGCCGATTTAAAAGGGAAGTGAACTTTATGGAGGATTTTAATCTCGTTCGAGCATTGGATTTTCTTTTTGCGGTACTCAGCCAAACTCGATTGACTTGTTGACTCAGGGTTTGTCTGTTACATGTTTTATTGCGCATTGTTCTCGTACTTACTCCCGAATTTTGCTGTTAAATTTCAATGGAGTTGATGTCACTTCGGATTAATCCTTTTAGCGATATAGTTGGAAGTTCACCCCTGACTAACTTTAACTTGTCCTGCTCTTCATTCTGACGTGTTTTTCCACTGATCCTTCTCCTTTTCGGTAATTTATCAATGATAAACTTTCTTAATCGTTGCTTCCTTTATGCTTCGAATGCTTTGATTCGTTTGTTTTTTAGCCTTTTATAACTATTAACTGTGTTCTCTAAACTGTTATTTATGAGATTACTTTCGTTCTCAGAGATCATACAGGAGAACTCTTTTGTTGGCCTACCAAAGCATGGGCGTTGTATTTGGGCATTTAAGCACATCCCCAATTTATGTTTACACGAGTACTTTTGCTGGAAAGATGAGAGTTCACGAGCACGGCACTGAAGTCTATGGTGTGCTCTCTCTGGTTTTCTGGACTCTTACTCTGATCGCCCTCTGCAAATATATCATCATTGTTTTATGTGTAGATGACAATGGGGAAGGTACTGCTTGATTTGCTTCCCCCTTAGTTATTCCGGCTCCTGTTTTAGTGAATCCTGGCATGATTTTGTAGGGGGGACTTTTGCTCTGTACTCAAAACTATGTCGAAATTCGATGATTGGCCTTACTAATGACCGCTGCCCAGCTTATGAGCACTTGTCTCCATATGAATCCGAGGTGATCAGAAAAGAAACAAAAACTAGTTTGATGATAAAAAGCTTTTTTGAGAAGCATCAGAAATCAAGAATTGTCCTCTTCTTCGTAGTACTGCTTGGAACTAGTATGCTAGTTGGAGATGGAGTCCTGACTCCAACTATGTCAGGTATTTTGAGTAAAATATTATCATTGCTAGCTTTGCAATTGATTGTGGTATGGAGATTGTAGAGAGGTTTGTTATTGTTTCTAATGCTAACGATTGAATTTTTCTTTATTCTCCAACAAATTAATTCTTTAATGGCTCATGTTTCAGTCCTATCAGCTGCATCCGGCATCAAAATTAAGGCTCCTGAACTACATGATGGTGAGTTTTGCCATTCTTATGCTTCTAGAAGACAATGTACAAATTACAATACATAAGTTTCTCTGTAAAAAAGTTCTATTTATTCTAAAGACTAGCTGTGCAAATTCTATGAAGTGAACATGCAGTGCTTCATCATTGGTTCTGCTATTTTCTTCTAAAAGAAAATGAACAATAGGACTGGTTTTTTTAAAAGATCAACCAATATTTGTCTAGCTCTAAACAATTTGAAATTTTTACTACTAGTTTTTAGGAGTCTCTACTTCATTTGAGAGTTTTCTTAGGATTTTTTACGAATGTATTTTTTTCTATAATTTTCTATTTGTTCTCCAGTATTTTAAATTTTATAATTTATACGTGGTTCAAAAAATTTTGAATTTTTACAGTAAATTCTACAGTTAAAATTATATCTACAGAAAAGTTTTTAGCTTCTTTCACCATTATTCTGTAAAAAAAAATTGAATTTTCTGTTTATTTGATTTTAAGTCATATTGAAATATTTCATAGAGTTTCATCTATTGCTTGCTCTTTTTTTTATCTTCTAATTTCACAGAACAGAAAGAAAGATAATATTAAGATTTTCTTCAAAAAATTAAGTTGATTTTCATGCACATAGAACCATTATAAAATGTTAAATCAATTTTATTTGTTGCATGACTCTTACACTTGTACTCGTTTTATTTTTAGTCTTTTTGTGTAGACTGGGGTTGTGATTCTTGTGGCTGAAGAGGGTGGGGAGTAATTGTCAGGTGTTGTCCTAAGAGAAAAGAATTAATAGAGTAAAAGTGTCGTTCCTAACAGGCTTCTAAGCAGATAAAGAGTGGTGAGAAGGGCACAGAAATGAATCATCCTATATTAGAAATGGAAGGGAGTTCCTGAGCTATATAAGTAAATAACATGTTCCAAATAGTAGAAGTATTTTTGGGGGTAAAACTGTAAGGCTAATAATGAAAAACTCTATAGTTACACGTGCTTGATCTGGAGTAGTACTGAAATAAGTAGCTTTCTTGGAATGCTGCTCAAATCACCAGTTTCCTAAAGCCAAAGCATATAATATCACTATATTTGGATCACGGAATATTACAATATAGTATCAGAGCCAACCTCCCATAATACAATATGGTTAAGGACAAATTAGGTAGAAGCTGCTCGGGATGTGTCGCCCGTGGCCAAAAACGATGGGAGTGATCGTCGGGTGATGTCCAACAACAACAACCAAGCCTTTATCCCACTAGGTGGGGTCGGCTACATGAATCCTTTGTTTCCATTGTGCTCTATCAGTTACCAAATTCTTATCTAAGTTTAAGTAACTAAGATCACTCCTTATAGTTTCTTGCCATGTCTTCTTTGGTCTCCCTCTTCCTCTTTGTACATGGGCAAAATCCAGTAACTCAATTTTTCTAACTGGTAGAGCAAAAAATTATTGAAGTGAAATGCGGCTCCTGACAAGCTTCTAAGCAATAAGGAGTGGTGAGTGGAGCATAGAAATGAATTGTTCCACATCAAAAAAGGGGGGTTCTTAAGTTGTATTAGTAGATAACGTGATCTCAAATGATAGAGATACCTTTTGGGAAAAAATTGTGAATCTAATGATGGGAATCTCTGTAGCTAAGCGTGTTTGGATTAGAATAGCATTGGGATGGGTGACCTTCCCGAGAAGTTGCTCAAATCACATAATTCTCTAAAGCCAAAGCAGACAATATTTTCACATTTGAATCATGGGATGTCACAGTGTTGCTCAAAAAAAATATGCTTGTTTGCTTTTGCTTAAATAAAGCTACTCACTCTTGCTTAAAATAACAAAAGCATCATAATATTAGGTAGTTTAAAAAGAATTTAAAACTTTTAAATTAACATAATTTAATGTATAAATTTTTAATTATACTTAATTCATCTCCCTCTTGAGTGTGCAAATGGACCAATAATTGACTAAGGCCATGTAAGCATTTTCAATAGAGGAAAGTGGATGCTCATTAAGAGATCTCTCATTACAGCAACGAGAGTTTAAATGATGATGAAGATCTGCAAACCTGTGGATGTTGTCGTCGAAGAAGAAATGTCAAAAGAATTATGGCATTTGAGGATGGATCACATGAGTGAGTGAGGGCTAGAGTTTCTAGATAAGCACCAGTTAGTGTCAAAATTCGAATGTGTTAGACAAGTGTGCTCATTGTCATGCAAGTTAGAATACTAGGGCACCATCCGTCAAGCTGTTTTACCATAGGAAGAAGAAACCATTGGAGAAAGTCTTCGGATTTATGCGAAGTAAACCATAGGTCTTTCGAAAGTGGCTATTTCTTCTTCACATTTATTGAGGACTTCTCACTGAAGATGTGAACATACCCTTGAAGTCAAAGAACCAATTATTCAATAAGTTCATGGAAGACACCTGATGGTGGAGTGTGAGTCTGGAAGGTATCTTAAGTGCATCCTAACGAGCAACAAAGGTGAATACATAGGCAAGTACAATGTCGACAAGTATTATCAAGCCCATGGTATTCAATACATGAAATTACAATGTCGAAGTCATCTCTATGAAAAGGTATAGCTGAGCGTATGCAAAGAACCATTGTGGAGAGTTAGGTGTTTGTTGTCATATGCCAAGTTACTGTAAACTTTTTTGATAGAGGCAATGATGATTAGACTTGTAAACGAGCAAATTCAAATCAGATCACACCTCGGATAGGATCAACCTTCACTCGAATCTAACTCGAATCACATTCAGGTCGAGTCGGATCTCGAATTGAGTCAAATTTTTACTTTGTACAAATACAAAGAGAGTTCCTTATATACAATCTTAACTTATTTTCAAAATAATTGATTGATATATTAATATTGTGGCAATTAGTATACTACAAAAATGAAGTATCTTAATAAGAGTAGTATCATATAATAGTCACAATGATTTATTAATTTGAAAACAAAAAGAGAAGAGAAATGATTTAACTACATGGAAATATGGTGTCTCACTTTTATTCTGGTAAAGTCACTTAACAAAACACATATAGAAGTGGATGAACCTTTAGAAAAAAACCAAGTTATGTATAGTGACTCAGTTAGGTCGAATATAAATGGGTCGGATAATGGTCAATCTGTGATCCGGCTCGAAAGAAAATTAATGAATTGGTTCGGATTTTAGATCAGGTAAATGGTAAGTAAAATGTATTTAATTAATTATATTTTCAAGTTGAATTTCGGATCAGATCATATCAAAATCTGACCCATTTACAGGCCTAATGATGATAGCTATTGTCCTGATCAACGATCACCTAGCATTCCTCTCGACTGGATGCTTTCAAGGAGGGTCTGACGAAAGAGAAATATCTCTCTAAAATGCTTATGGGTGTTCAGCTGCTATGCATACTGAAGGATAAGACGCAAAAGTTTGATAATATATCTTCCTTAATTATTCACATGACTAGTTCAAATACAAGCTATGGGAGAAGAATAATATGAAGATTGTCCAAAGTATAGATGTTGTAATAACCTGCTTAAGAAATACTTGTTAATATGATTATATATTTGTTTATATATTTTTTGGATTTAATATAACTATATTTATAATTTGAAGACTTTAAAATAATTATTGCATTAAATTTTAATTCTCTGCAGCCACAATTTTAATAAACTATTTCTTAAATCGACACTTCCTTTTGCACTTTCTTATATTAAATAAGAAGCTTTTTCTGGCCTTCCCTCACCAACCATCTCCCAAACCACCAGTGAATCCCGCCTAATTAAATTCACTTTTATCTATAAATAGGCCCCAAATCACTCATAAGAAAATATAACCATCAGATCCCAAGCCTTCCTTCTATATCTCTTATCCTCTCCTAAATATCGTAGCCTATTTTGGTACAATTTTTTCTTTTCTCGTCTAATAATGAAGTTCTGCCAAAGTGATAAATGTTTCGGCCCCACTAATTTTAATTTGTATCCATGTTGATCTATAGTTTCTTTCATTAACCCAACTTAGCTAACTCAATTTGAGTTAACCCATTTAACCTGTGATTAATTTATTTAACCAATGTCAACCCATTTATGATTTAACCCATGATTAACCCATGTTAACCTATGTTAACCCATGTTGATCTGTTTGACCCATTTGACTCATGTTGATCGGAGTTGACCTATTTAACTCATGTTGACTTGAGTTGACTTGTCTTGTACCTGAACTTATATATTTCTATATTTGGATTAATAAAATATCATTCTCTTATAATTTGTTCTATAATTTTAATTATTATAGCTAAGTGTTATCTATAAAATGAGAGTATGATAAGCTGGTATCAGAGCATAGATTATAAATAATCTCAGATTTATCTTAAAAAATTTGCCTTACCTATTGACTCTATGCCTTTGATTTCGACAAAAACTCAGTTAACTGTCTCATTGAGTTTAAAATAAACCTTAACATCTCTATGGGTGTCAGTTTAAATCAACTTTGGTTCCTTTTTGAATGGGTTAGATACCACCAAGGGGGTAAAATCACTTATGTTGAAGTCAAACAATGTATATTGATAGCTTTACAAATTATTTAGGATAGAATCAAGACTTTGATGATTAAGATTCCCTGATTGAATCACCTACTCACTGCTTTAGCCGCCATGGAAGCCGATTACCAAGATACTAGGTCCACATTTTGCTACTATAAACCATCAAATGATTCAATAGAATTAGAATGAAGTAAATTCCAGATAGACACAAATCAACTATTGCCTATCATCTCCAAGTCTTTAAGTAGCTCTTCAGAGCCATCGAACCCCAAACTGGTTTTTGCAACTTCAACTTCTCACAAAGAAGCTAAAGGAGTATCAGTTCTTATCAAGAACCTTTTTACCCAATCTAAAGAGGCTCTTGAACCAAGCCCTGTATCATCTTCAAAATCCTAGTACGCAAACCTAGTTATGAGAATTTGCAATTTACTATGAAACATGGACACTTCAAAAAGTAACATCATGCCCGTGTTGGACACACGGACATAAGAGAACACGTGAGGATAAGCGGGAACACCATGTCAAACATGCCACATGATTGTCTTAATAAAATAATATTAAAAAAATTAAAGAACACTATTTAGACACTCAAGGATATTTTGGGATATCTTAGAACACTTATGAAATACTTTCAAGATATATTTACGATACAGGACATTTCTAAAATACTTTTAAGATATGTTTAAGATGTAGGATATTTTTGAGCCACAACACACTTGTAGGATACATATATGATAGAATTAGATATATTTAATATTAATATTAAATTTATTTATTAATATTATATTTTTTTTATAAAATCGATTGATGTATATATCTCCTTTTTGTTCTTTTTATTAATACTTAAAATTTTTATTATTATTAAAATTTTGTCTAATAAAATTAAAAATATATCTTTTTTATTATTAAAATTTTACTTAATATAAGTCAACATTTTAAATTAATCAAATTAAATCAAATTTCTTCTTTGTTGCTCTCTAACCTTACGAAAATGAACTAATCGTAAAAGGTTTGGAACTCTAGTTTTACCTTTATCCTTCTCTCATCTTTAACGTCAAAAGCTCTTACCTTTTCTTATTGTCATACTCGCTATAGTTTTTCTGTCAAGCAAAGTTGTATTTTTTCTTATTTTTGTACTCACTTTGCAAAGTGAATCTTAAATTTATATCTCAAATTTCTTCAATATTCATACTTTTATTCTCAAATTTTTATTTTGATTTTATAAGACTTCTATGTTACTCATAAGTTATTTATACTTAAAAATTTAAATTTATTTTATATTTTATGTATTTTTTAAGTATGAATTATTTATTTTATTATTATTGTATTAACATGTCATGCTGTGTCTTGTATTTTGAAAATTCGTCATGTCATGTTCGTATGTCTCTATCTTATGTTCGTGCTTCATAGGCGGTCTACTTCACTAGCATATAATGGTATTATCTTGATAAATATTATTTTTATTTATCTATGTACTTATAAAAAATTATTTATCAATTGAGAATAGAATCTCAAGCTATTCACTACAGAATCAAGCTAGTGAAAATCGAGAAAATAATATATTGATCTTCAAGAATAATGTGTATACACATTTTTGAAAAGAAAAAATCTCTCTAGTTTGCAGGAGGTCTAGATCCTCTGGTTGCAAATGAATGAATCGAGTGGTTGGAAACGATCTTTAACTTTATTAAATGTCCTAACAACAAAAAGACGAGTTTTATTTCGTACATGCTAATCGGTGAAGATTGTAAATGGTGGAAGTCTTAAGTAAATACTGAATTTAAATATGTTAAACTTATTCTATTAGAAATATTTCATGAAAATTTCTTCTAGTAATATTTTTTTTTTATTGTCAAAGAACAGAAATTACGTGACTTTATTCATCTGCAGTAAGGTTCCATATTTGTCATGGAATATCAAATAGCTTTACTGCTCTCTTTGATTATGTTCATCATCTTGTCACTGATCCACAAAAAAAGCTAAGAAATTTGAAAATAGTCTACGGAAAGACATCCAGAAGCAAACAAATGTCATGTAAATTTATGATTATGCTTAATTATATTAAATAGTGCTAATTGCAGAGCAAAATATTAATAAAGATTTAGAGTGACGTGTGAAGAAAAGGTGTGCAATGAACAAGACAAAAAGTATGAGTGAAATTTTGAAAAGAGAAAGAAGGAAGGAGTGTGACGGATAATGACATAAAATATCAAAATTGTGGAGACCGTTATCCTACTTTCAAATATCAAAAAATTGGCAGAACTTGCTTTAGATGCGGCGGCAATGATTATTTTGTGAATGATTGTCCTGTGGCACTGAAACCTAATGCAAACCAAAGACCATAAGCTCAAGCCCAAGTTTTCACTCTATTAGACTCAGTCATTATAGGTACTATCTATATTTTTAAATTACTTGCACGAGTGTTATTTGATTCTAGGTCTACGCATTAATTTATTTTGCATGTGTTTACAACTTTTGCAAAAAATTCATTTAAAATACTAGACACACTTTACAATGTAAACACAACTTTAGGGAAACTTCTTAGAAGTAGAATTATATAGTCAAACTGTGAAATATGCATCGATAATCATATCTTACCAGCAAATTTGATTGTTCTTGCTATGAAGGATTTTGGCTTACTCTTACGAATGGACTGGTTATTAGCTTAGCATGCCAAGTCAATTATGCTACCAAGAGAATAAGTTTTTTTTCACTTAAAGGAGAATTAATCTCTTTCGAAAGGGAGATACTTTACCTATTATTTATTTTACAAAATATCAGATACTATTGAAGAAAGGTTGTAAAGTTTATTTAGCTTATGTCAAATGTACACCCAAAGATGAAATTAAAATAGATGGAATAAATGTTGTTAGAGAATTCCTTGATGTTTTCCTAGAAGAATTTCCAAGATACTATAGACATTATTGTAGGATCTGCCCCCATATTAAAAGCTTTGTTCCAAATGGCTCCCAAAGAGCTGAAGGGACAATTATAAGAGATGTTTAAATTGAGCTTTATCTGGCCTAGTATGTCTCATTGGGGTACTCCGATATTATTCGTTAAAGAGAAAGATGGTTCACTAAGTCTATGTACCGATTATTGAGAATTAAATAAAATTACTATTAAGAATAAATACTCACTACTCAAAATAAATGATCTCTTTAATCAATTGAAGAATACTAAGTTGTTCTCAAATACGATTTGTAATCTGGCTATCATCAACTGTGTATTTGAGCACAAAATATTATAAAATCTGTCTTTTGAATAAGGTATGATCATTATGAATTTATAGTCATGTTTTTTGGATTAACTAATTTTCCTGCAGTATTTATGGATCTCATAAATTGAATATTTCATTCATATCTAGATAAATTTATTATTGTACTTATTGACAGCATACTTTTGTACTCTTCTAGTGAAGAAAAACATGAAAAGTACCTTCGAATTGCACTAGAAACATTAAGAGACGGAAAGTCATATGCTAAGCTTAATAAATTTGAGTTTTAGTTACAACAAGTGACTTTTCTAGGATATATAATTATTTCATTTGGTATAGTTATAAATTTATCTAAAATTGAGTTTATTACTAATTGGCCAAGACAAACTACTATGATTGAAGTAATAAATGTTCTTAGTTTAGTTGGATACTATCGAAGATTTATAGAAGAATTTTTTAAGATTGCCTCCCACTTAATTAACTAAAAAGTCTATAGGATTCGAATGGTCAAAAGCCTGTAAAAAAGGTTTTCAAGAATTAAAAAGACAACTTGTTACGCCCTCTATCTTAATTATTCTCTCCACATTTAAAATTTTATCATTTATAATGATGCTTTTCGAAAGGGATTGGGGGGTGTACTAATGTAAGGTGGTCAAGCTATTGACTATGCATGTAGGCAACTGAAAACTCAATAAGTCAATTATCCCATATGTCATTTGAAATTAGTTGCTATTATTTTTATTTTTAGACATTATCTATATAGAGTAAAGTGTAAAATCTTCACAGATTACAAGTCTAAAGTATATTTTTACACAAAAAGAACTAAATCTAAGATAACAGAGATGGTTATAATTACTAAAGGATTATGGTGTGGAAATTCAATACTATCTAGGAAAAGGCAACGTAGTCATTGATGCGTTCAGCTGAAAATTAGCTAGTAATTTTCTCACTAATCAAAAAAAACTTATAAAAGAAATAAAGCAACTATAATTAGAGATTCGAGTACATGAAGATAAGGGGATAATTGCTCATCTTTCTATATAGTCAAATTTGTATGAAAAGATCAAACGAGCATAATAAGAAGACCCAAAAATCACCATAGAAAGAAGCAAACCTAAATTCATGGTAGGATCTGACAGTATCCTTCAATTTCAAAATCAATTATATGTTTCTAACTTCCAATAACAAAAAAAATACACTGAAGCACATACTGTGGGATATTCAGTTCATCTCGGATGAACTAAAATGTGCCATAATCTATGAGGACAATTTTAGTGCCTAGAATGAAGAGTGATATCACTGAATATGTAAGTTGTTGCTTAGTCTGTTAGTAAATCAAAATAAAACATCAATGACCTGGAGGACAACTTCAACCATTAGAAATTTCTACTTAGAAATGAATGCACATCACTATGGATTTTATTTATGGATTGTCAAAATCAAAAGGACACGATGCTATTTGAGCAAACATGGATATGTTGATAAAGTCTACCTACTTTCTACCAGTCAAAATGACTTATTCACGTGAACATTTAGCTCAATTGTATGTAAATGAAATAGCATGACTTTATGGAGCACCTGCATCTATTATATCTGATAGAGACCTTCATTTTGTCTCAAGACTATGGGTTAGTCTCCAGAAATTCTTGGGAATAAAACTTAGCTTAAACACAACATACCACCCAGAGAAGGGTAGATAATCAAAAAGAACAATCTAAATCCTCGAGGATATACTGAAAGCTTATGTCATGGATTTCGAGGATAATTGGGAAAAGCATCTCCCTTTGGTGGAGTCTTCTTACAATAACAATTTTACATAAGCATCAAGATAGCTCCAAACGAGACTTTCAGAACATATCGATCACCCCTTTATTGGGACGACATAGGAGAAAGAAGGATGTTGGGACCAGAAGTTATTGATGTCATCGTACAAAAGATCAAGACAATAAATGAATGGCTTCTAGTAGCCTAAAGTCGACAGAACTCTTATGTTGACTCAAAGAGATATAATATTTATTTCAAACTTCGAGAGCACGTATTTTTTAAAGTATTACCAAAGAAAGGGTTTATCGATTCGGTATCAAGGGAAAGCTAAAGTCAAAGTATATTGTCCCATTTGAAATCTCTAACAAATTGGAGCCTTCAACATATGAACTTGCACTGCTCCCAAAGCTGATAAGAATCCACGTCTTTCATATCTTGTCATTAAGAAAGTATATAGCCAATTTAAATCACATATTGAAGTATAAACCGCTAAGTCTACAACCTGACTTATCCTATAAAGAGAAACCTGTCAAGATTTTGAATCGAAAAGAGAAGGTACTTCGTAAGCGTGTTATTTCAATTGTTAAAATTTTATGAAGAAATTATAAAGTAGAAAAAGCTATTTAAAAGATAGAAAAATCAATAAAAGACAAATACCTACATCTTTTCAGGTAAGAATCAATAAAAGACAAGTACCTACATCTTTTCAGGTAAATTTGGGGGACCAAATTTCTTAAATAGAAAAGGATGTAATAAACTGCTTAAAAAATACCTGTTAATATGGTTATATATTTGTTCATATATTTTTTGGATTTAATATGAGTATATTTATAACTTGGAAGTTTCAAAATAATTGTTGCATTAAATATTAATTTTTTGTAGCCATAGTTTTAATAAAATAATTTTTAAATTGAAACTTCCCTTTGCCTTTCCTTATATTAAATAAGAAGCTTCCTGTGTCCTTCCTCTACTAGATATCTCTCCAATTATCAGTGGATCATGTCTTATTAAATTTACTTTTTCTTATAAATAGACTCTAAATTTATCAGAACACAACCATCAAATCTCAAGTCTTCTTCCCATATCCCATACTTTCTCCTAAATACCCAAGTCTATTTTAGCACTACTTCTCTTCTTTCTTATCCAACAATGAAGTTTACCCAAAGAATTAAGCCTCCTGACCCTACTGATTTTAATTTATATTCATGATAATGAGTTGTTTCTTTTATTGATCCAACTTGGCTAACCTGATCTGAGTTAACCCGTTGAATCTATGATTAACTTATTTAACTTATGTCAACCCATTTAACTCATGCTTAACCCATGTCAACCCATTTGACTCACGTTAACTCAAGTCGACCTATTTACCTCGTTTGACTTGTTTGACCCATGTTGACCTATCTTATACCTGAACTTATGTATTTTTGTATTTGAATTAGTAAAATATCATTCTCTTATAATCTATTTTGTGATTCTGACTGTCAGTCACCTCTCATTATTATAGATCAGTGTGTTTATAAAATGAGGGTGTGACAATTATCTTCTAAGAAAACCATACTATCAAATATATCAAAAATGGTGAAACTACGAGCCAAGCAACTTCCAATTTGTTTGACAGTCGATTTCACAATGAAGAGTTCTTCAATTGTGATTATGGTTGAGGTGGTCAATGAAGAAGATGATCCCACTCCATCTCCTTCCTTCTGTTTGCTCTTTCATTTTCGATTAGGCTTTACACAATAATATCTTTTTGTCAAAAAATTTCCCATGTTATAAGATTTGTCCCTTTCTTGACTTCTCTCTTGATTATCACTAACCAAGGCCTCATTATTTGGTGAGTCGTCAAGTTTTGGCCTTGTTTCTACGTTAAGAAGGTTGGCAATGACAAGGTCCACGGTGAGATTACCATATAACGCCAACATATAAAGGGATAACACGCGAGTTTCCCAACACATTGGTATTGAGCTGAGCAACAGCTAGGCTTGTAGTTCGTTTTTGAACTGCATCATCTTCATTGACTTCAGCTAGTTAATAATGCTCTACATCTCATTGACATGGTCGAAAATTGAGGTCCATATCGGCCCTCTATTTTCTTCCACAAATCATGAGCTGTCATTTCTTTGGCTATAAAATCGCAAATAGTTTCAGCTAGTGACAACCTGATAAACCACGTGGTCTGTTCATCAATATCTAGTCACTGTGTGTCTTCCACTTTTATTGGTATTCTTTTCTACACCCAAAAGCGGCATGTGCATCTCTTTGCACCTCTAGTAATCCCACATTCTTCTTTTCCAGAGCTTGTAGGTGTTCCCATTCATGACTACAATCCTCAAGGATGTTCCGATTGCTACCATCTCGAAGAAGTATGCAACCTGTTGTTCGACAAAACACTTTTCTAAACAAATGAATTTTGTCTACTATGATAAGGATTTTGTACAAACTTGAAGTGAACGAAATTATTACAATGATTGTTTTAATGTAGGAAGATTCCCATGCTTGGGATAAGGCAAATAACTAGCTAAATGTGGGATGACCCCAAACCAATTGGAGCTAGGAGGCTCTTTCTTCAATTGGTGAAGACTTTAGGCTAACAATTTGTTTGGATTGCTAGGCAAATTTTTCTTCCTTGTTGCATGTTGTCATTGACTTTGATGGATCTCCGGAAGATTCTTTTGCTCTCCAAACCGGCAGGGTTTCCCCTTCTGCAAATCTTTCATTGACCTTATCTTTTATCATCCTCTTAATTGTAGGAGAGATGGGTAGCTCCTTGGGAACACCACGGTATGGGAGAGATGCACGTTGCCGCCTTGGTGTAGCACACCTATTGATTTCGCCAACCTTTTCGAAGATCCAAGATCTACGCTGCTCAAGGTTGCTTCATTAGAGATCTACGATTGCTTTCATCTCGAGACTCGCTTTCACCAATTGTACGACCATTGAACAAACTTAATACCTCGACAAGCCTCCTTTGTTTCGAGATCTTGTCAAACAAAGCATTTGTTCGACAAGAGCTCTTTGTCTGATGGATGACCATCCCGAAACTTTCTTCTTCGAGGCTTGACTCCTTGCTCAACTTGTTTTCTTCTAACAAGCCTTATTCAACTTTTTCCTTCACTTTCATCTAGAGGGATACCTCAACAATATTACTTTTATGAAAAAGCTTCTTTTAGAGATTTGGTTGGTAATGGCATGAAATGAAGAATCCAACATTTTTTTGAATGAAATATACCTCAATATTTTTTATACTAAATGGTATCTTAGTCATGCTGAGGGCTTCATATTTTTTTTTTATGGTTTCCTCTTCTCGTCCTTATACTGAAGCGATAGCTTGCTTTCTATATTCTATAATATTGACCACATTTTGTAGCCTTTTTACTGCATAACTACTTGAGACTTATTTGTTTGCAAAGGTTAATTTTAACAAAGTTAAAATTAAATCTGGATGAAAATATTTTTTATTAAAAATTATGAATAATGTGAAATAAAATTAGATAATATGTTGTAGGGTGTGAAGGATATGATATAAATTAGTTATTATTTCAGTATGTGTGTAGGATATAAAATAAAGTTAATTTTTTATTTTAAATTATGTGTATGATGTGAAATATAGTTAATTTTTAATATTAAATTTTATATGTGAGTGATATATCTTATTAAAATTAACCAAGTTAATTTTAAATTAGACAAACAAACAAGCTCTTAAAGTTTCTCTGTCAACTATGTTGTGCATGCAGAATATATAGTAGTCATGGCTTGTTTTATTTTGGTGGGTCTCTTCGCTTTGCAACACTGCGGAACTCATCGTGTTGGGTTCCTTTTCGCCCCGGTGCTGATTGCTTGGCTGGGATGCATAACTTTGATTGGCATGTACAATATCTTGAAGTGGAACCCTCTTATTCTTCAGGCTTTGTCACCGCATTACATCTATAAGTTTTTCAAGGATTGTGGCAAAGAGGGCTGGAGTTCACTCGGTGGTGTTGTCCTCTGTATTACAGGTGTGCCTGAAGTTTGATATTTGTGTTCACTTGATCTAATTTTGGCAATATCTAGTCATTTAGTTATTTTCATGGATTGCATCAGGTGCTGAAGCCATATTTGCCGACCTTGGTCACTTTTCAAAGCTCTCATTAAGGGTATGTTTCCTCCTCCACCATGCTAATAGTGATGTGCCCATTTGCTTCTCACATTTTTACAATTTTCATCATGCTGCAGCTGGCTTTCACAGCACTGGTTTATCCGAGCTTAGTGCTCTCTTATATGGGTGAAGCTGCTTATCTCTCTAAACACACCGACGACCTTCGCGCAAGTTTCTACAGTTCAATCCCAGGCACTATCATTACCTTATGTGACTTAGGGGGCATTTAGTTCAATGTTATTTTGGTGTTATATTATATAATCTAGATTTCGTGATATCTAAATGTCATCTTTTGAGTGATAATTTCATAGTTTTTTTAAAAAGCTGTCTATATATATCATTAAATTAAATAATTATTTTTTTTAGATAATATGATATAACTCCAAGATAACACTGAACCAAACGCCCCCCTTAATAAACTTTTCATTAAGTTGTTTTTGTTTAATGCACTCTTCATTGAAATTTAGATGGTTTGTTTTGGCCTGTGTTTGTTGTTGCGACTCTGGCCACAATTGTTGCGAGCCAGGCAACAATATCGGCCACTTTCTCCATAATCAGTCAGTGCCGGGTCCTTGACTGCTTTCCTCGAGTTAAGATCATACACACATCAAAACATGTTCATGGCCAGATATATATACCAGAGATCAACTGGCTTCTGTTAATCCTATGTCTTTCTGTTACCATTGGCTTCAGAGATCCAACTGCCATCGGAAATGCATATGGTTAGTTATCTGTCAATGAGATCCTCTGAATTACAACTTCAAGGTTTATTTTGTCGAAAATTTACATATAGTCGCAATAAACTGTGATATTTATGTGTTTTATCCATCCACACTGTTCAACAGGTTAAGTTTTACAATATGAAAAATATAAAACCAGCCTTGACCTTAGCCCATAAGATCAAGTATAGAAATTACAATCCTTGTTTGGGATTGAAAAAATCTTGTGAGAGTGACATACCTCTTTCCCACAAAAACATCATCTATTGTAGCTAAATTAGCAACTTTATTAGCAATCCTGGATACACGACTTTGTATACTTTAAAAGAAAGGCAAAACATGCATGATGATGCTAGGTGAGTGCCCATTTCTACCAACTTCGAGAATTAATGTTAGCAGTGGTAGTAGAAGAATCCACTTCCAACAAAAGTTCGTCTACTCGATCAATCCAATGCTTTGCCATCCTTCTTCACCTCCTATGTGCCTTCACATTCAGCAACATTCATACATAGGTATTAAGCTTTCGTGAAAATCAGTTACTGCTTATATATAATTCAAAAAGAGAAAGCAAAATTAAGTGTAATCTATCTCTAAATCCTAAGGGGGGATCAATAAAAAGCATGTAGGAGGGGCATTCCCCTACCCTACACTATATCTTGATCTATTGAATAAGATACTACAAAACTCGCTACCTTGTTGCAGATCAGTATACATATGTGATCCTGTAAGCACTAAAAGCATGCAAAACATAAAAAGTATGAGAAAAATCAAAACTAATAGGGTGTCCTCTATCTGCTCGTAGTATATCAGTCATGACTGTGGAAGGGAACTTATATTTATCGTAGGAACAAAACTGGATATTTATATGCATTTCAGACACACACACTGTCAATACGCAGTTTATGCAAATTACAGCCTTCTTCTCTTCTCCAGGGCTCGCTGCGATCACAGTAATGTTTGTCACCACATGTCTAATGTCTCTCATCATCACAACGGTGTGGAAGCTTAGCATTCTCACGGCTCTACTTTTCACTGTCAGCTTCGGCTCCCTGGAGCTGCTCTATTTCTTATCATCCCTTGCCAAAGTGCCTCATGGAGGCTGGTTTCCTCTAGCTCTCTCCCTCTTGATGTTATCTGTCACGGCTATCTGGCATTATGGGACCTCCAGAAAGCGAGCTTACGAGCTCCAGAACATGATGCAGATCGACAATCTCCTCTGCTTTGGCCCCGACCTCGGCCTTGTTCGAGTTCCTGGAATCGGCCTGGTCTACTCCAGCACCCCTGACGGCGTTCCCCCAATGTTTGCTCACTTCATCACTAACTTCCCCGTCTTTCATCAAGTTCTCATCTTCATCAGCTTGCAGACTATAGCCGCGCCGAAGGTACCCACAGAAGACCAAATCTTCATTGGCCGAGTTGGCCCGCCAGAGCTGCTCATCTTCCGGTGCGTGATCCGATACGGCTACAAGGATGTCAGAACAGATGTCTATGATTTTGAGGATCAGTTGCTGACCAAAGTAGTAGAGTTTCTGCAGCAAAACGGCGGCGATCGCGTTGTGGGAGGGACAATGCCAGTGACCCGTCGGCCGTCCGATCTGGCGGCGCACGCTGTCGCCGTTGCCGATGAATACTGTGGGAAAGCGGTGGAGTTGAGGGAGGAGGTGAAGAAGTTGGTGGAGCAGAGGGAGGCAGGGATGGCTTATATGATCGGGCAGACGTGTGTTTTGGCTCATGAGTCTTCATCTTTGATGAAGAAGGTGGTGATCAATCATGTATATGGATTTCTCCGGCGAAATTGCCGGCAGCCGGCGGTGTCTCTCGGAGTTCCGCATGCATCTTTGATAGAGGTTGGCATGGTATACAGGGTGTGAATATTTTTCCTTCTCTGCTATCTGCAACAGCTATCACATCTCAGCTGCTAGAAATTATTAACTAAAAGATCCGTTTATTTGTCCGTTAAAAAATTAACTTGATTTAATATTAATTAAATATATCATAAATAAAATTTAATATTTAAAATTAATTTTATTTTATATTTTTACACATTATTAAAATAATAATTATTTTATATCACATCTCTTATCTATTTTAATATAATAATTAACTTTATATCATATTTTTAATATATTTTATTATAATAATTAATTTTATTTTATATTATTCATAACTTTTAATAAAAAATATTTTTATTTAAGTTTAATATTAATCTTATTAAATTTAATTTTATAAACAAACAAACTTTTTGTTTTTAGTTTAACTAAAAAAAAATGTTTTTCATTTCATGAGACAGAAAAGTGTTCTTCAAAATTATAAATGAAATCTAATTAAAAAAATTGTAAATAAAAAATTGCTATTTCTTCGAAATAATTCTCTTAGATAAGGGTCAATTAGTCACTACATTTTAGCTTAAAATTTTTAAAATCTTATTAATAATTTTCTCTAATTAATATTAATTTAAGTTCCTTTTAATATTTATTATTATTTTTATTCTCTTTATCTTCTGTTCTCTTTTTATGCCTAGCAAAAAGTCTCTCGTTATATATTTAACAAGATGTCAGCAACATTATTGTAGCTGCTGTCAATCACCCTCTCTATCCCCTCCTCCCTTCTCTCTCTCTATGTTCAAAAGAATGCTAGTGCTATCGTTAGCCACTAGTCAAAGACCAAGAGGAAAAAAAAAAAGAAAATGTGTATATGCGTGATTATTATAACGAGTATTTCTTATACATGATGCCAATTCTTAGCTTCCCGCTAGATCACCTCATCAATGCTTAGGGATTTAGAGACCTTCATACTCATGTTGACCTCGTAATTGCCATAGATGGATAATTGAATAAATATTATTTATAATTGATAACTCTATTATTATTATTATTATTATTATTATTATTTGAGAAGGATAATTTTGTTATATTTTTTTTTAAAAGTGTGGCAATTAGCCATTTCATTAAGCAAATTACAATAACATCAAGTTAAATTTCTGAAAAGGAGATTAAAAAAGTAATTAGTAGAGGTATATCCCTCCTAATCGCAAAATCTCCAATTAGTGTGTTATGAGCTAAATCATTTGCTACCTCATTTATATCTCTTGATAAAAAGCTAACATAATTTAATAAAAAAAGTACTAAGGCTAAGGAAAGTTTCTTCTATGAACTAGTCCCTCTCTTTTAGACACCAAATCATCCGCCACTTTAACATTTTTCAAGCTGTAAAATGACCTCTTGTGAGTCACTCTCTAATCACACTTCTTTATAGAATTTAGCCCATTTTTTAGATATCTTGAGTCCCATTTGAATTGTCTTTTCTCCGTTAAAATGATTGTAATTTGATTGCCTCCTGTTTCAAGATGATTTTTTAAATTAGAGCATTTTTAATTAATTAATTAATAATATAAGCATATTTAAATAAAAAATTAGAAAGAGAGCATATTTCGGACGGCGTTAACTTGCTGCTGTGAGTTAAGAGTCTGCCGGCGCGCTGGTGACTTCTGTTAAGAAGAAGTCGCCCGGCGCACGGGCAACTTTACGGGCGACTTTTTTTTAAAAAAATTTAAAACATAATTTAATTAATTAAAAAATACTTTAATTTAATGGAACCATAAATTTTTTAATATAATCGTACTTCCATTTCATTTCACGTTGAATAAATATAAAGTACATTCAAAAAATTAAAACAGTTTATAATTTATATTATTAAATAAGAATTATTATTTAAAATAAATGTTGGCTAACATATTTATAAAAATTTAATTGAATATAAAAATAAAATAAGATAATAAGAGTTCTAATTTATTTAAATAATAATTTCATTTCATTTAATTTATTTAAAATAATAAATTTTATTTAATTGAAAAAATAAATTAATGTTAAAAGAAAGTACCACATCTAAATATATTAATTTTAAAAATATAAATTATCAAAATAAACTACTTGTTGAGCATATTTAAAGTAATAAATTAAATCAAATTGGCATTTGAGGTGAGATTTTATATTTTTTTATATTATTTCATAATTAAATATTTTATTAAAAATTGAATTTTAAATTAATAATATTCAAATAAATTTAATTAAATTTATTATTTAAATAAATTAAAACTCTTATTTATAGTTTTTTATATTTATGAACTCAAATGTAAATTAATATACGCATTTGTGAATTCATTAATAAGCTTATTCACAAATATATTATTTAGTTTATTCATGAATTATATGAACCAAATCAAATATGTTTTTATATTGGCAAATTAAGCTTGAGCTTAAGCCCAATGTTAATAAATAAATATGAATTTGAACAGACTATTTCTCGATTCAATTTGGTTCATTTACATCGCGGGCAACATATATCAAATTGGAGGACATAATCAATTTTAATTATTGCACTTAAAGTAAGAATAAAACCCAATACATTCATGAATTTATCAAATCATGAATCAAGCAAACTCCATGCAATGACTCAAGTCTAACTTGGGTTAGTGGATCACATCAGGCTTGAGTTAAATTAACCACAGTAATTACTGGTAAGCTATCATCTTCATGTGATACATCATCAATTAATTGCTTGTGCCTTGAATTTTCTTTTCAAAATTATATTTTAGTCTACAAATTTTTTATTAATTAAATATAATTCTTCTTCTTCTTCATTAATTATTTATATATATTAATTTAGATTAAAGACTATAAATAGATGTAAAACTTATGTGCTATACATCTTCATTAAGACAATTCAACTGATAAGATATTTAATAGAAAAATGAAATAAAAAAACTTTAAAAATGCATGTTGATGAAGTTAATTAATTTAATGAAGATGATTATCTTCTACTTATACATTTATTTTTTCTGATAAGTATTTAATACAACTAGCACAATAACATGCATTTAATTTGAATTTTGATTTTTTTTTTTAAATAAAAATAAAAAAATTGAGAAGGTAGCCAATCTTTGTCTAGCTTTGAGTGGAAGTGAAGAACAATCTACTAAATTCCAAATTCTACCACTGAAGAGTGAAGGGTAAGCAATACACATCATGCCAACCAAGAATTAGAGGGGAGGTGGGAAAGAAATCAAAGTAATATTTCCTTGCATTAGGTTTAGTTTTCGAGATTAGTTTGGATAGAGAATGATTTTATGAAAAATAAAAGTATTTTATTTTTTGTTGAAAAAATTATTTTAATATTTAAAAGTGCATAAGATATGAAATAAAATTAATTATAACGTTAAAATTTTTTGTGAGTGTGAAATAAAGTTATTAAAAATTGTAATAAATTTAAAAGATTAATAAATAGTATTTTAGCTATTTTTGAATATGAATCAAATAAGTTTTTTGTATTGTACGTGGCATCATATTATTAGAATACTCTTTTAATGATTTTACTATATTTAAAAAATATATATTATTTTATGAAAATTTATTCCAAACTATTCAAAAATATTCATCTTTTTTTTTTGTAGTTTTTTTATTTATTTTATAAACACTTAAAAATTTGATTAACAAATTAATTTAAAGATATTGAGATAAATAACTAGTAATTTAGTCAAAGAAATTAATAATATATAAATAATTGAATGCATTTAAAAAAAATTGTTATAAAATTTTTTATTAATATTATGCAAATATAAAACTATAAATAAGTATAAAGTCTAAAAATTATGATATGAATTAATAAGCAAATATATAAATTAAATCATTAATAAAAACAAGTAACATTGAAAAAGAATAAGTCTAATAAAGTATTCTCCTAAAGCATCCCGCAAGTGTTCATCGCATATCCAGATCTGTTCAATATAATTTTAATATAAAATAAGTTTGGACACAGATTTTGATGTGCTCAACATGTGGTGGAGCCTTATTAGAAGTGTTTATACTTCACTGGTTCTAACGTAGAAAATCTCGGCGAGATGAAGAATGGTATAATTTTGTTGGTACCAAATATTTTCGTATCATCTTTATGACATTGAGATACTTGTAAAATTACATTATATAATAGGTGCACTACAATATTGCCTGAGAAATTATTAGGTTCACGATGCATGTGCACGAAGCTAATTTTGCATTAATGTCATTTCTCTTATATATAGATATTTTTTTATCTAATATATATATTTTTTTAATTTGAATAAATACTTTTAAATTTTATATATGCAAAATATTCCTATACAAAATATATAGGAATAAACTTGTATGAAGTAAAAATAAATAAATAAATTTATAAAAGCAACATTATGTCTATAAAAAGCAAAAAAATAATATGCATATATATATATCTTATAAGAAGCAATAATATGGCTAAACAAATAACCAAATGCATATATGGAGCAAAAAAAATTATATGAAACAAAAATAAGGAATATTTAACAGTTTTTTGTGTTATTTCTCACTCGACGCTAAGAGTGGGCCCTGTGTGTGCATAGATTGTGTGTATATTTCTCTTAAAATATTAATACGATGAGCTGCTCAAATCTAATAATTTAGCGAGAGTGAGAGAGAGTTTAAGCTTGGGTTGGTAGACTATGGATTCAGGTGAGGTCCACTTCATGAGAAATTATTGTAGTGCAAGAGTTCCTCTCAAAGAGCTGTAAATTAACTGGCTTTTCAAGCTACTATTCAGTGTTTCATACTATTTTTGATAAGGATGAATTCAAGTTCATTTGTATAATCTTAAAAAATCGAGCACGGCCTTTTTATATTCGTGAATAATACATATTATCGTGAACAAGCTCATTTAAAACTTGATCGACTCTGTAATTAGACTCATTCGTGATTTCATTTGATATTAATTCAATTTATTGACCAAAAAATTGTTGATTAAACTTGCATGCAAGCTTGTTTAATTAGCTCAATAGTAATCTAATTTTTAAATTAATTAATTTTTGATGGAAAAAAATGAATATTGTTAGCACGATAAAATCACCGAATCACCGGGGACTTCTCGAAAAAGGAGTATTTGGAGGAGTACTTCTCCCAAAAAAAAATCATTCTCCAAATTTAAGCACTCCAACATAATAAGAAAAGGTCATTTTTAATGTAATTTAAATGCATAACAAATTCTAATACTTCTTTGTAGTATCAATATGCAATTACGATATTTATAGTCATTACATTATAATAACTATTACAAAAAAATCATATACATTATATTCTAAATTATTTCAAAGTGTTTTTTATAATATTTTTTGAATATTTAAACATTATATTCGTATATAATATTTTTACCCTACTATACAACTAAATTCCTACTATTTATGAATAAAAATAAGTTGCGACACCCTATAGCCGAAGAAAATGACGGCTGGGTGATATTTCTAAAAAAGAAAATCGTTAAAGTAAAGTGCAGCTTTTGACAAATTTCTAAAATAGATAATGAATGGATCGTAAAAATAAATTATATTACATTAAAAATTAAAAGAATGGAGTTTTTTTAATTCAATTTTTGGATGAACAAGCAAAGAAGCTGGCTAACTAATTAATTATGATGGTTTTTTTTTATATTTTTGGATAAATATTTTTGGCAGAAATTTATGGATAATTTATCTTTTTTGATGGAAATTTATGGATAAAATTAAGAATCAAGGAAAAGAAATATTGTATTTTGATCATAACTAAGCTTCTTGCAAAAGAATGATGTTTCTTTTTAAGGCAAAATAATAATGTATTTTTTTTAACTAAATAATAATGTATTTTTAATCAAAAGTTGGAAATTTCATACTTTCACATTATAATATTTTTTAATTAAGAATCATATTTTTTATGCAATTAAGGATCATATTGAGTATAATTTAAAAATAATATTTTTTTTGGAGAAATTATGATCCTGGGAGTATGATTTGTAATTTAACGTGTTATCTAGATCGATTCAGTTCATATGAGCAGACTAATAATTCAAATTTATAGTTCTAGATTTTAATCAATTTAATTTTGAGCCATTATAGAATTTGATTGTACGAAATAATATCAATTGTAAATAATAATAAATATATATATATATATAAATAAGTTTTTATATTATAAATCTGTAAATGATTGATTTCACTAAATTAGTTTTTAAGCAACATTCTAATAGATGATTATTTTAAGTTTTTTTTTATTAATTACAATTTAATTTTATTTTTTATTTCTAGTCATTAGATGATAGTTAGGATTTTAAAATAATTAAATGACAAATATATGTGTAGTTACAATTAATTTTAACTAAAGATTAAAAATTAATGAAATTTAAATTAATTTTGACTCAGATCGAGTATAAATTAAAAACTAATGAGTCACGATTTGTGTGAATCTAGGGCAAATTAAACTGTTCCTATTCAAATAATAAATCAAATTGAGATCGAATAACAATTTTTTAAATTTAATTTTTAATCGATTTTAAATCTAATCGAGATCGAATGTCTCATACATAGATGAGATTTTTAGTAAATGATTTTTCTTTTTTTACATAAAAAAAAATTAAAATTTAAATAAGCTTTCTAAATTGGAATCAATTATTTAGTTCAAGTAAAATTTTAAATAAAATATCTTTTGAGAGAAAACCGACCAAACTTGACGCATTTGGCTACTAGCAGCTCTGGCGCATTCCCTTCTTCCCAACGGAAAGAACCAACTAAGATCTCACATGGGAGTCACGTGCTTGTGTCCTTCTCTGGCGCAGGGAACAATTATTGGGTTCGTCTGATTTATCAAATCAGCTATTTATCCGCTATTTAGTTCATGCCCAAATTAGACGTGACATTTTTTTATTTTTTTTATTAAAAAATAATTTATATATATATAATGTGAAATAAAATTAATTAATTATAAAAATATTAAATAAAATTAATTAATATATTAAAAATTATATAATAATTTTATATTTAAAAAAAAATTATCTAACTTTAGTATGAACCAAACAGAAACTTAAAAATAAATAATAATGTCAGTGGCAGGAGCTGCACTTGGGTTCGGACGTGCGGAAATAATAATGTCAGTGGCAGGAGCTGCACTTGGGTTCGGACGTCCGCACGTCCGGACCCCAATCAGTGGGCGTCACGTGTGCCATACAGGTGGGTCCGACACACGTGGCTCCCACTGATTGAGGGTCCGGACTTGCGGACGTCCGAACCAAGTATTTTTTCAGTGGCAGAGCCACGTGCCTCTGAATTTTTTTTTTTAATTCACTAGTTTTAATTTTTTTATTTTAATCACATTAGTGGATTTTATGAATTAAATATAAGTTGAATAAGAATTTAAATAATTAGATTAAAAAAATATTTAAATAACTTATAATTTTAATTTTTTATAAATTAATCAATATATAAATCATATGAATGAATTTCATGTTGGTGAGAACTTATTCAACTTAAAAAATTTAATTGTATATTCAATATTTAAATTAAAAAATTATTATGCAATCTTAATAAATAATCAATTGACTGATCATAATTTAGAATTTTAATTCACTAAAGTATTCAGTAGATTAATACTTAATTTATTGAATAATTTAGTGTATTAAGATTTTAATTCACGATTGATTAATTTATTGATCAGTTATTAGAGATGTATAGCAGAACTCTTAAATTGAAATATTTTATTTTAAATAAAATATAATTCAAATTTTAATTTTAATTCCATAAAAAAACACTTTAAAAATGAGATAAAAAAGTAAAAAATTATTAATAATAAAAAAATATATCAACTAACTTATTAACTATCCCAATTCATATATAATTAAATTTTATGTAAAATTATTTATGTTATTAAGAATTTTAAATTTTTTATTATTTTTGTAATTTAAATAATTTTAAATTTTTATAATATTATTATAAGTAGTTTATTTGATTTTTTAATTTGAGATTTTTGTCATGGCACTTTTTTAGTGTGAGCTTCAATTAAAAATAAATTCAAAAAAAATTAATTTAAATAATATGGACCTATATATTATAGATTTATTAAAATTTTAGTAAAAATAATCAAGTATTATATTTTACTCATATAAAATAAAATGAAGAGAAGATCAAAAGCGAGATAAGAAATTATAAGAATTGAATAGATATATTTAAAATTAAATAAAAAATATTTATTGCATAAAATGTAATAAAAATAAAAAATTAATATCATAGGCCTATTTATTATTTAGTAGTTAATAATTTAACTATTATTATTGTCTTATGTAATTTAAATAAATTAAATTCAAATTATAAGAATTTTTTATTAATTAACGTCCAGACAAATACACTGCATTTTGCATTTAATTATTTTAATTTAAAAAATATAAAATTCTAGTCATTATGAGCATTATTAATAATAAATTAATAAGTTTGTATCAACTTTTAAAAAAAATATAATTTTAATTCTTAAAGTTATAAAAATACTATAATTTTAGTTTCTATCAAAAAAATATTGTTTTACTGAATTCTTTCGTAAAAAAACATAAATTTTATTTATTTTTTAATCAATTTAAATTGTTTATATTTTATATCTTCACCTCTTTGAAAATTTAAGATTTTAAAAAATAAAAAGTAAAAAATTAAAAAAAAAATCTACAATTTAATTTTCTATTCTTCTTTTTTTTTTTGAAAATTTAAAAATTTAAAATTAAAATATTATTATTCCAAAATAATATTCTAAAAAATTAATAATTGAGAATAGTCTTGCGGCACAACAGTAAAAATTCAAAAACTTTATTTTACTTATGACTAAATTATAATATTTTTACAATCTTATGTACTCAAATTAAAAATTTTAAAAAATTAAAATCAATTTAAAACGCTATATATGTATATGCAAATTTAAATATTATAAATTTTTCAATAATATTTTATAAGATTATAAACGATTATAATTTTCTCAAAAATTACGTCATTTCGAACCGTAGAGTGTGAGATATCATATTCAATTAAAGAAAAAAAACCTATACACAATTATATATGAAAAAGTTTTGATACTTTTCTACACAATTGTTTGTAATATCACGATAAAATACTTATTTTTAATGAATCATGTCTATACAATTTTTTTGATGATTATTTTTTTTAATAAGTGAAAACTACATATATGATTGTGGGTAATTTTTTTAAAATTATCATTTTTACAATAATTAAAAAATTAAATAAATTTTAATTTTAAGGTACATCTAGATTCATTGCAAAGCTACATGCACCAAAATATGTATTTATGTAATAAAAGTTTGTATATCAATTTCAGTTAATTTTTAAATCAAATATATTTTCATAATTAAATATTTTAAAATAATTTATTTGTTAAATTAAAAAAAAAAACATAATTATAGATTTCATTGAACTAGTTTAATATTTATCAAGAGAAATCATTTGAAAAATAAAAAATGAGATGTATTCTCATGCAACAAATAAAGAAAAATAAGAAACGTGCAATTGTAATCTGCTACGGTTTCTACGTAGTTGATGGGTGTCGTAACTCGTCATGAATTTTCACGTTTCGCTATATTCTACAAAACTGAAAAATGAGATATTCATAGCAAATTATGATCTTCATTCCCTGCATCGCGAGATCACTTCATTTTCTACATCGAGTCATCTGGCCCGCCCTTCCCCATAACTATTCACTTTTTGTAGTGCACAAATAGTAAAAATATAAATGGCATCTTGGTGCCGATTGGTCTAACATTCGTTTGATATAACAACTATTTACTATTCAATTTTCACACTACTCTTTATTCTCGCTTATTTTTAACAGTTCTAAATCGTCTTTCAATTTAATACTCATAGGCAGCTGCAGTGATAGTCGATGGGGTTAACGTGCCATGAGTAGGAGTGAGAATGGTCCTAGAATTTCATTCGAGTTTGAACTAGCTTGATTCAACTTTGAGATAGCTTGAGCCTCGATCGAATCAACTCAAGGCTTCCAAGAATTGAATTTTTTTTTTAAAAAAAATTACCTCTAGTAGAATTTGAAATTAGGTTAATTAGACCAACAAGATCACTTAACAGATAGCATAACCACAACTAAGATATATTTATATACAATTAATAAAATATTATAATAAATGACTAAATATATTATTTCTATTAAAAAAATAACTATCAAAGCCTAGTTAATTTGATTTAATCATAACTCATGAGCTCAATAAACTCAAATCAAGCCCAATTCAAACTAAATATTAATCCAAATATTATGTTACTATCGATCTTTGAGTACACTTTCAACTGTTATCACGAGTTCCACCATCCTATCTATTATCCTATACGGCACCATCCACGTATAGTTGGCTAGCCAAAATGAGAAATGAGAACTAGATTAGTTGTTAGCGTTAATATAACCCAGGGGACAATGCTATAGAGATTCTAATGCTCTCGATCTCTTTGATTTTTAGGTAATATGAGCTTGTTTATGTTTGATTCATTAAACTTAACAAATAAATTTAAATATAATTTGTAAAATTTAAGTAGTAAATAATTAAGTTGGAACATATCGATATTTAGTCTGTTAATATTATGTGTTCATATGATGTTTATAAATATACTTGTTTATAATGTTCAATTTGAGGCCCTGTTAGAGGTCATTTAGAGATTTGAATACATTTTTTTTTGTTTATTTATTTGAAAAAAATTTACAAATTATGAATTAACATAATAATAATTCTATCTATGAACTCGTTAACGTACACGATAATAATTATTTATAATTTTTTCTGCTCACGTACTCAAATGTATGTAACTTGTTTGTGAACAAATTACAAAGCTCATTCGCAAACCAAAGACAAACTATATGCCCTAACACATCATTATGTTTGTGAACTAAGCTCGAGCAAGCTTGAAACAAACTCGAGCTAAAGCTTAGTGCTAATAAATGATCATAAACTTGAACTAACCACTTACAAGGTTAAGTTAAGGGCTAATAACAAGTTAAGTTTGAGCGAATTTGCCTCAACTTGAATTCAAAATTTTCGAGTTTGAGTTGAGTTTGATCAAGTAGACTAAAGTTTATTTGATTTTGAGTCGATTTTTAAGTTGAATTAAACTTAATTTAAAATTTTTTATTTGAATATTCTTTTTACATATAATGTATATTATATATGATTATTTAGTTAAACATACATGCATTATGTATATACTTATACGTAAAAATCTTCAATATATATATATATTATACAACATATTTATGCATATAAAATATTTTAATATACATTTAAAAAGTCTATATATGTACTATTATATAAATATTAAGTTGATTATGAATCGATTTTATTTTGAGTGACTTAACTTTAAGTTACGAGAAAATCGAGTTGTATTCGAGCCGAATAAAATAAGAGCGGGCTTCGTGTTTTGAATATTTTTGCTCACCTTTTTAAGTCCTTTTCATTTACAATCGATCATACATATTCGTGCATAAATTCATCTAAAATGACAAGTTAAAATCTGCTCAAATTAATTTAAAACTTAATTATGATCACCCTTTAAAAAAATAAATTAATTTATGATAATAAACATTTAAGAGATTTAATTTGATATTATTTATATTATATTATATTATTTAAATATCATATATTTATATGTTATTTTTATGATAATTTTATAATTTTTTAAAAAATTATTTAAAAATATTATTACATTTAATAATTATTTTTATATATAATATAATATAATATTAAAATAAAATTTATTGGTAAATATGTTTTTCCCCATATCGTAAGTTCACTCATATTAATCATTAAAAAGCATTTTTTATGGTAAAAAAGCATTTTTTTGTTTAAAAAAACCATTTTTTGTTTTTTAAAAAAAGCAATTTTAAGCGGAAAAAGATGCCTCGCGTTCTCTGCTGCGGCCTTGCCAGCACCAGGACCACCAACGTGGCAAAGAGTTGACAGCCGTCAGATCTAATGCCCCTACGGTCGAAGTATCCGGCTCAAAGAATCCAAAATGGACGGTCCAGATTCATCCACCCATAGTTTCATATTTTCAAATTTTATTTATTTTTTTATTTCTGAAATTCAAATTTTGAAATCTGATACGGTGAAACCGCAAACCGGGCGAAAAGCAAACGAAAACTACGCTAAATTCAAATCCCCGTTTTAACCCTAGAAACGGGTCGCGTCTCATCAAACGATCTGCCGTCAAATTTTGAATAGCGCGAAGATGGACGGCCGAGATCTTTCCCGCATGTAACATTCTATTCTTCCGAGAATATCGGCTGAGGCGTTTTCGTCACCACCGGTGAGGAAGTGACTAGTTACGCGGGCCGTATTAACCGAAGGTAGTTAGGCTTCTCCATCCCTGCCAGCGGTAACCGCACCTGTCAGTTACCGGACACGAATTTCTCGCGATAAATGCTCCGAAACATCGTTGGACTCATCTCTGTCTTTGCCCTCGGTTCCCTCATCCCTTCTCCGCTCTGCACCGCCTCTGCGGCGCCCTCACCTTTGACGTTCGCGCGGTCTGAGAAAGGAGAAGATGAGGGAAATCCTTCACATCCAGGGTGGGCAATGCGGGAACCAGATCGGTGCCAAGTTCTGGGAGGTGATCTGCGACGAGCATGGGATCGACCACACCGGCAAGTACAGCGGCGATTCCGAGCTCCAGCTTGAGCGGATCAACGTGTACTACAATGAGGCGAGCGGCGGGAGGTATGTTCCGAGGGCGGTGCTCATGGATCTGGAGCCTGGGACTATGGATTCGGTGAGATCGGGGCCATTCGGCCAGATATTCCGCCCGGACAACTTCGTCTTCGGTCAGTCGGGGGCTGGGAATAACTGGGCCAAAGGCCACTATACAGAGGGGGCGGAACTCATAGATGCGGTTCTGGATGTGGTGAGGAAGGAAGCCGAGAACTGTGACTGCCTGCAAGGTATCAGATCTGAGACCTGTGGACTTAAATCTTTTGTTTGTCTGTGTTTTAATGGTTTTTTGTTGCTCCATTCTCGTTTTATTTTTAAATTTATTTATCTGCTGTTGTTTTATAAGGCTACACAGGGCTACTTCTGATTATCGTGCAGATCAAGCTTCTTTGTATATCATATCTATTTCCTCGTTTATATTATTTCACTTCTTTGTTCTTTCATCGTTTTGGTTGGACATAGTGACATATCATCATTTCTGCTATTCGTCTGCTAGCAGGTCATTGTCTCTCTATTGAAAAAGTTCCAATGCCAGCTAATTATAACCAATTATTCCCAGATACGGCAATAATTTATTTTTAGCAACCATTAATGTAGTTTATCATATACAAAAATTACGTTAAATTAGAATGTGATAGATCCAGTTTATTTAAATGTCAATAAATATTAGTTGAATGTATGTTTATCTATAGTATGTTTACATTTGCATAACGTTTTATTTATCTTCAGGATAAAATCCGTTGCCCTTTGTCGTTGACTGTTTTGTATAATTTATTTGAATTATAGAAGATGCACAGCAACAATTCGTTACATTTAATCGTTTCTAGTTCTACATAGAAATAACATCTGTTCAACTTGTGTTAAAGATGGTGGGACTATTTTGTCTTTAGTTTAATCCTTCAAGTCAATGGCCTAATCTTCTGGAAAATCTAACTACGTACATGGGGGTTACAAAGGTATTTGCTTATGAACAGTTCGTTTTTCAAAGAACACAACTGATCATAATAATTAATTGGAAGCTATCTAGGGTATTTGTAGCACCGTATGCAGGGCAAAAGTATTGTGTGCCCTCCTTGTACGTTTGAAATGATATACTTGATTTGTTTCTTATCTGACTTGTGTATTTCACAACTTCCCTGATTTGTTTACTGTCATACACTTGTATTTCAAACATACCCTTGACATATGCTTATGTTAGAAATAGTAGTGTTGATTTGTTACTCATCTCACGTATATTTCACAACTTCCCAGATTTATTTCCTATTGCACACTTTCATTACCCACTTCATTTACTATCATACGCTTGTATTTCAAACATACCGTTGACATATGTTTGAAATAATACTGTTGATTTGTTACTCATTGCACGTATATTTCACAACTTCCCAGATTTATTTCGTATTGCACACTTGCATTACACTGTCATATTACAGGTGCACTGCATCCCTCATCTTTGTGTGTTGTTTCACACTTATGCTGAGTTTCTGTTTACAGATACTAACAGATGTGTTGTTTTGAAGGTCCTTAAATGTTGTTTAATGTGATATTTGTAAATAGTAGTTGGAAATATTTGATATGTAACTTTATCTTTTTCCTTGTATATATGTAATTTCTGCTACTTTATATACTCGTTGAACTAGTGATTAGTGCCTTAATTTATTTTTTATTCTATAATCATGATGTTTTATTGCACTTGTACCTGCATTTTGCCCCGCCTCGTTATGAAATGGGGCGGGTTTGGGTATGATTAAATCATTTTCATCCCGATTCATTACTTGCTAATAATTAAATATTATCACATGATCTTAAAATTAAAAAAATTTAATTGGGTATTATCTCTTTATTTTTGTTTAAAATAAATCATTAGCAATGAATTTAAGGAGGAGTAGGTCCGGCATGGTGGAGCGGGGTGTAATGGGGCGGGCATAAGTTGTTGAAATGAAGTGGGGTGGGACGAGACAAGTACAGGTTTTGGGATAAACGGGGCGAGGTGAGGCGGTTGTGGGTATGGGTAATGCTGAAAGGAAAGCAGGGAGGGTATGAGTTTTATTAAACTCGACCCAATTCCGCTTTGTTGCCATCCCTATTTTTCATGTGAACTTTATATACTTGTTAAACTAGTTATTAGCGGCCCGATAGATTTATTGTTCTGTAATCATGACATACTATTGCACTTGTATATTCTGTTTTCATGTCTCGTGTATTTCTCGCTTTTATGAAATAAACATGTTAGTTGAAAAATAAATCAAGCAAAATACAGTAAACGTCATATGGGAGACGAATCTACTGTATGAGTTCAATAATTTGTCATGCATGTGAAAAAATTCTCATTCTAAGATTTGTCTCTCTTTCAACTTGTCACAACCCAATTGAGATCTTCAACCCTCTCATAAACCACAAATGAAATTGAAGCATGAAATTGAATTAATCACTGTCATATTCCCTCATGCTTATCCAATTAAAGTAAGGGATAGAAGTAGAAGGCCATGGTTATCAGGGTTTAAGTTCTTATTTTATGGTATATATTATAATTTTGAAAAAAATTGATGTCCATTTTTTATATATTATTGTAACTCTAATATCTTGGTTTTGTTCAAACAAAGGGACAGTAGCTTTATGCATTCGAATGTAGATTAGAATGAGTAGTGTGAGGATTCTTAAGGCAGGCTTCCATTTTTTTTTTAAACTCTGTTGATGATGATAAATGAAATAAATGAACTAGAGCTTCTTAATATATATTTTTTTTCAATTTTACCTTTACCTTTGACACCACAATTTCCCCCAATGGCTTACCACACTTAAAAATTATGATGATAGTATGATTTGAACCTTGAGATTTCTTTATACTCAGGCAAACTCCTTCTTCCCTGGACTAAAAGAATATCACACCTTCTTAATAATATTAAATTGGAAGTATGTTGTCTTATTGCCTGTCTTCTTACTATCTACCATTGCATTAATACAACTTTGATTTCATTATTGGAGGAAGAACAGACGGTTATGTAGGTTGATGATAATTTCTATATTGTTTTCCTATGTGTCATGTTTAAAAAACAGTTTAAAAATAAACAAGTTATTTAACTATTTCTATATATCTTCAGGGTTCCAAGTATGCCATTCTTTAGGTGGGGGAACCGGATCTGGCATGGGAACTCTTCTTATTTCAAAGATCAGAGAGGAGTACCCTGACCGCATGATGCTGACGTTTTCTGTTTTCCCATCACCTAAGGTCTCTGACACTGTTGTAGAGCCCTACAATGCTACTCTCTCTGTTCATCAACTTGTTGAGAATGCTGATGAGTGCATGGTGCTCGACAATGAAGCTCTTTATGACATTTGCTTCCGCACTCTCAAGCTTGCAACTCCTACCTGTAAGTAGAATGTTTTCCACATTTCATCACTGTTAGGAAAATTACATATGGGTTACAGGTAGGTTCTAGTGTTCCATAAGTTCCTTGAGTTGTCAGTCTCTTACAGTTAGGTCTAATCATTCTTCTTCCATTTACTAGACTACAAATTCCTGCTCTTGTTACACAACCAATTTGAAGAGAATTCCTAGAATAATTTGGTTAACAAAAGTAAACATACAAATAAAATAAATGTTACAGAAGTGAGGATGTTAAGGTGGATGTGTGGATAAAATAAGAAACTAGTATATTCGTGAGAAAGTTGGAGTTGCACTAATTGATGATAAACTTAGAGAAAATCGGCTTAGATGATTCGGACATGTAAATCGTAGGCTGATTGAAGCTTCATTTAGGAAAATTGAATTATTAGATTTTGCCTATGTATTAAGAGGAAGAGGGAAACCAAAGAAGACATAGCAAGAAACTATAAGGAGTGTTTTTACTCACTTAGAACTAGATAAGTATTTGTTAATAGGTAGAGTGTAATGGAAATAAAGAATTTATGTAGCCGATCCCGCCTAATGAGATTAAGGTTTGGTGATGGTGGTGGTGGTTGTTATTGTTGTTGACTTGAGTCTTGCAATGAGTTGTAAGAGAGCACTTTAAATGCGCTAATTTAGGCTTTTTAAGTTTGGATAAAGGGTATTATAGACATTTCCACTCATTTAACCTTCACTTTAACAATTACTCTTTGTGGAAAACTTCAGATTGCCCTATATTTTGATCAGATTGAAGTCAATAGATGAACGAAGGGCTCTAATTGAATATATAAATTACAGCGCTTCGGGCTTGATTGAATCAAATTCTAGATTTCATGTTACTGGCCTCTAGTCTCTGGAACTTGGAAGAAATCTACTCTTACTTTTTTTGTATCCTGTATTTGTGAATACAATTTTGTGCAGTTGGTGATCTCAACCACCTCATCTCGGCTACTATGAGTGGGGTTACATGCTGCCTCCGCTTCCCGGGACAGCTCAACTCTGACCTCCGGAAACTAGCTGTCAACCTCATCCCGTTCCCACGCCTCCACTTCTTCATGGTTGGTTTTGCCCCCCTCACCTCGAGGGGTTCCCAGCAGTACCGCGCTCTCACCGTGCCGGAGCTGACCCAGCAGATGTGGGATTCCAAGAACATGATGTGCGCCGCTGACCCGCGCCACGGCAGGTACCTCACCGCCTCCGCCATGTTCCGCGGAAAGATGAGCACCAAAGAGGTCGATGAGCAGATGATCAACGTCCAGAACAAGAACTCATCCTACTTTGTCGAGTGGATCCCCAACAACGTGAAGTCTAGCGTTTGCGACATCCCCCCCAAGGGTCTGAAAATGGCTTCCACCTTCATCGGGAACTCGACTTCAATTCAGGAGATGTTTAGGAGGGTGAGTGAGCAGTTCACCGCCATGTTCAGGAGGAAGGCCTTCTTACACTGGTACACCGGAGAGGGAATGGACGAGATGGAGTTCACCGAAGCCGAAAGCAACATGAATGATCTTGTGGCAGAGTACCAGCAGTACCAGGATGCGACTGCTGAGGAAGACTACGAAGAAGAGGAGGAAGAGGAGGTGGCTGCCTGAGTTTTTGAGGTTTTTATTGCATCATTCCCTCGTGCTCATTTACTTTCTTATATCTTGAATTTGATGTGAAGGAAGTTTTTAAGGAGTTTGTTTTGCTGCTTATAAGTTTTTAATATTGTAGGACATAATATGTGCTGGTTTGTTTGAAATTTGACCATTTATGTGATGTTTTCTGTGGTATTATGAGTTTCAGAGGCATTAAATTCTTTATACATGTTAACTGCGGTTGATTTTTGTAGAGTACCAGTTTCAATTTTTGATGATTTTGATAATTTTAATTTCGGTAATTTTTACACCGATGAGCTATGAATTTTGACCGTCTTTTAAGTTTTTGATCCACCAAAACTGAAAGTAAACAATACTTTAGGGTCTCGTTTGGTTCGAGATGAAATTTTTGCCTAATATAAATTTCAATTATAAAAATCAAATTTTTTTCATATCTAATATAAATACGAATATTAGAATTAAAAATATTTCACATTTTATATATTTTTTAATAATAAAATATATTTTTTTAATTAAATTAAAAAAATATATTTTTTTTTGTTCGTATCTAAAAAAAATTTTGAACCGAGGCCACTCAGTGCTTTGGCTCAAAGATAAAATTGTAAACTGCACACGCGCACACACATGGGCAAGCAAAAAATCTTTGAAGTAATTTTCTATTTTTATTTTTATTTTGGTATATTTTTTAATATTAAATTTTAATTTTGATTTGTATTTAGATAATTTTAAGAGAGTTATTTTATTTCGTATGACATTATATACGCAATGGTATGTTTTTAAAAATTTGATTTAATATTTTAGGTCTATTTGTTTGTAAGATTTAATTTAATAAAGTTAAAATTAAATTTAAATTGAGATTTTAAAAAAATATATGAATGATATGAAATAAAATTAATTATTATGTTGGAATATATAAGAGATATAATATAAAATTAGTTATTATATTAAGATATGTAATAGATGTAAAATAAAATTAATTTTTAATATTGAATTTTATGTGATGTGATATTTTTTAAATCAGATTAATTTTAAACTCTTAAACAGTTATAAGATATAATTTTGTACATAATATGTGAAAAAATAGTATTATTTTGCATACAATTTAATAATTAAGTTGTATTGTTTTTTTAGGTAACTAAGTTAATATAATTAAAGATAAAAAATATTACTAGATTTTTTATTAATTGATTTTTATTTTATAAGTGTAACAATAGATGATATTGGCGACGCACTCATGACATCTAGGCAGAGATCAGTGCCCGCAAATTATTTATAAATTAAAGTATTCGCAAAAAGAATATAATGTGTTTTGGACATCAAAAAGACTAATAGAACCTTATGGTGACATCTCACCAACAACTGACAAGAATATCAATCAAAATGTTACGTATCATAGCCAGTCGAAAAGCATAGTTTAGATGAGATGCATAATGCATAGCATAATCACTTCAAATATTTGAAATCTCGATATGACATAAATGACATTATCGATTTCTGCCAAACATATGTATCAACAAACAATAATGAAGTGTGACTTGAAATTTAGTCAATGAAAACAAATAATAAAAACCTAATACTAGAGTGGCAAATAAAGAATTTTGTGTGTGATCAACAATAAGACATTGAAGCAACAATCTAGAACATGGAGGAAGTATCAGATTTGCATGTAATTGAGTAACAACATGATCATAGAAATAGCCAAAGAAAGTTGAGGCTTAATAGGGGTAATTATTTTTTATGATATGGTTGCAATCGCCTTACTAGAACACCGAGATAAAATCTGATTGCTCTTCTAAATCAAAGAACAAGTGATCAAAAGAGAGTTCATAGCAAAAAAATATGAGCTTGAAGACACGGTTTAATAGCAAGATACACAAAAAGCAAATTAGATTATATCACTGTTGACAGAATACCTATGTCATTTAAACGAATAGGCAATGTGGCTAAACATCATTTTAAAGGCTCGAAACCAAGACCATCAGTGACAACAATGTACTTAAAATACCGATGAAGAACCTGATCAAAAATAACAATTGAGGCAACAAGAGCTACTGGCCTAGTGGTGTGCAGAGTATACACAAGTTTAAGGATATCAAAACATACTCGAAATAATAAAAACTCAATCTGTTGACTAGCTAAGAGAAAAATAATCTATACAAACTGTTACTTTTAGCAACATAATGATGGGCCAAAATAATGACAAAAGAAATATCATGACTAATACCAGTACCAAGAAACTTTTGTACTGTCATATCGTTAAGTGATACCTTAGGAAAAAAGATCGAGATTTAAATGTCAAGGGTTAATAATTGGCCAATACAACTCATTGCAAGACCGTTCTCACAGAGAATGTGTTGCCTTGTTATATTAATAGTGTCACCTTCAATTATATCATCATTAAAGTACTAAGTATGAAATTCTAGTTGGCACTCTGCCTACAAATGAAGAGCAAGAGGGTGTAAAACTAAAGAAAACAACAAAGAGCTAAGAGGATCACCCTGTTGTACTTCTGTAGGTGAAGGTAACGTCTCGAAACTGAAATACAAATGTGCAGGCTAAGCATAAACAAAATTCTGCACCTTATGCAGAAGAGTGCAAGGGTATTTCATGACCTTGTCAACTTTTAACTGATGAATTAACTTGTTTTAATTCAGTTTTTGTTACTTCTTATATGTTAAGGATTTCATAAACTCTTAATACGTTTTTTTCATTGCAAAGTTTGTCTTTATTACTTTAGCTTCCATTTTTTTATTAGCTCCATTGCTATTTTCTGCATATTATTATTGTTGATCATTTTAGTTATAGCCTTATCATTCAATGCATTGTAATTGAATTTAATCGCTCTATGTATTATTTAGAAGACCCAAACCTTCTTTTTAGTTCTGAATATAACTTGTTGTACCTTTTATACCATGTAATATTTGGTTGTGTTACTTCAAGCTCACATCTTACACCAAAAAGACTCTGTTTGCTCTGTAGTTGACTTGGAAGTATGATGATCTTTCATCTTTGTGCTCTTAATTATGAAGTGTTCACAATTGTATTTATGAAAATAATTGTTTCCATTAATTCATAGCTTTCTCTTAATACTCACTTCTATTATCAAATTGCGTCCCGATTGTGTGTTGACACAATGTTCTTCTCGTGTCATACATTGCTGCTTTATTGTTTAACTATTGATCACACCTAGGAATTATTATTGTTCACACTATGTTTAGGCTATAACTAATCATCTGGCCAATTAAGTATCATTCTATTTTTAATTATTACTTTCTAATAATTAATATTCTTTTAAGATTAATATTATTCTTTATGTCATAATGAGTTCCTGAATATTTGGATGCATTAGACATCTCGCCATGACTATGCCTTTGGACATAGTATAGTGAATAACATACTGCTTGATATCGCTCATGTAGGGCGTGACACTATTATGAAATTTGAAGTCCAAATCATGCGTCTAGTTCTACTTATATTTTTATTTATAGTTAATTCAGAGGTATTGGCCATTGTTTATATGTCACGAGTGTTTTATCACTAATCTCTGTCATTACTATTGTTATTCTAAATAGTGAATCTGCTGAGTGGGTCTAACCTATAGGATACTTGTAAAAAATATTGTGTAGCTAAATTCATTAGAATTGAATTTAAATTCATGAACTCTGGTGAGACTCATTAAAAAAAATTAAAAATACTTTTTTGATAACAACAAATTTAAATTCTTGAATGTGAGAAATTGTGTCCAGCATCAGTTGACATTTACTAAATATGACATTTTTTATTGAAAAATATTACTATTTTTATATTTACCTCTGAAATATATTTATATACCCTCTTTGGCAACAGGTTGAAAATCGTGGCTAAAATTAGCCATAGTTAAAATCTTAAATTTATTTTAAAAAAAATTAAAAAAATTATTTTATATCTCATCCTACACAAATTTTAATATTAAATAATTACTTTATTTCACATCTAATGCAATCCTTAATAAATCAATTAACTTTATTTCACATCCCACATAATTTTTAATATAATCAATTCACTTTATTTCATATCATACATATTTTTTTAAAAAAATAAAAATTTCAATCATTTCTTTTTTCTAAATCAATTAACTTTATTTCACATTTCACAAAATTTTTAATATAATTAATTCAATTTATTTCATATCAAATATATTTTAAAAAAAAATAAAATATTTCAATATTTTTTTTTTTCTTATTACCAAACAGAGCTTAAATTTCAACTTTCAACCGAGTTTCCTTACTACTGGCGGCAATCTCTATTGAACCTAAAGATCCATGCGGAGCTCCGCGCCTCCATCTCCATGGTCCATTGCAATGCTCTCCATCTCGCTAATCTCCTTCAAACTTGCATCAGAGAGAAAGCTCTTCTACGCGGTAAATCCATCCATGCCCGAATTCTCACCTCCGGCTTCTCTCTCGACACCTTCCTCTCCAACTGCCTCGTGGAGCTCTACACCCAATGCCGCTACTTCGACTCTGCGCTCAAAACTTTCTGCTCGACGCCAAATCCCAACATCTTCTCCTGGAACGCGATCCTATCTTCTTCGTGGAAGTCCGGCGATTCGGAGCGAGCACACAAGCTGTTCGACGAAATGCCTGACAGAAACGTTGTCTCTTGGAATACCATGATCAGCGCTCTGGTTCAAAGAGGTTCGGAAGAGAAAGCGATGGGTTTGTACCACGGAATGATTTGGCAGGGAATCCTGCCGACCCACTTCACCTTCGCCAGTGTTCTCAGCGCCTGCGCGAGCTTGACGGCTCTGGAAGATGGTGAGCAGTGCCACGGCCTTGCCGTGAAGGTTGGTCTTGATTTCAATCCGTTCGTAGAGAATTCTCTTCTCGCTTTGTATGCCAAATGCGGGAGCCTCATCGATGCCTTGAAGCTGTTTGATGAAATGCCTGAGCCAAATGAGGTGTCGTTTACGGCAATGATGGGTGGATTGGTTCAATGTGGTTGCTCTGAAGAAGCTTTAAGATTGTTCACGCGAATGTTTAGAATTGGTGTTCGTATAGATCACACTGCAGTTTCGAGTGTTCTAAGTGCTTGTAGATCTGATCAGAGCTCTTTTAGCTTCGGTCAAGCAATTCATGCATTTTCCATTAAACTCTGTTTCGAATCTGAAACCCGTGTCGGAAACTCATTGATCGACATGTATGCAAAGCTTGGGGACTTGGAGAGAGCAGAGTTTCTTTTGAAAACTCTACCCGCCGTTAATGTAGTTACTTGGAATATTTTGATTGCTGGTTATGGGCAGAAAGGTGATGCCGAGAAGGCGATCAGCACATGGAAGTTGATGCATGACTATGGCTTTCAACCTGATGAAGTTACTTATATCAGCATGTTGAGTGCTTGTGTGAAGTTTGGGGACACTGAAACTGCTCGTCAAATGTTCGATAAGATCAAGTCTCCAAGTGTGATCTCTTGGAATGCTATACTCTCTGGTTACTGCCAGAATGAGGATCATGAGAAAGCATTGGTATTATTCAGAGAAATGCAGTTTTCGAATGCTCAACCGAATCGAACGACCGTTGCGATCATTCTTAGCTCATGTTCGGGTCTGGGATTTCTAGACCTTGGAAAGCAGGTTCATGCAGCTTCTGTGAGGATCATGCTCCATGAAGACATGTTTGTAACCAGTGGGCTTGTTGATATGTATTCGAAATGCGGAAACATTGAGGCAGCGAGGCAGGTTTTTGACCGTATGCCTGAGAGGGATGTTGTTAGTTGGAATTCGATGATCACGGGTTTCTCTCACCACTCCCTGCACAAAGAAGCTCTTTCCTTCTTCAAATTGATGCGTGAAAACGGCATGTCCCCAACAGAGTCCTCTCATGCTAGTGTGATAAGTTCATGTGCTAGGTTGTCTTCCTTGTCTCAAGGAAGGCAGATACATGCCCACACTGTAAAAGATGGGTTTTCTAGTGATGTTTATGTGGGAAGTTCTCTCATAGATATGTACACTAAATGCGGTAATGTCGCTGATGCGCGATGCTTCTTTGATGGCATGCCCATGAAGAACGTTGTGTCGTGGAATGAAATGATACATGGATATGCACAGAATGGGCATGGATTGAAAGCCATCGAGCTCTTCGAGCACATGCTGACAGTAAGAGAGAAGCCTGATTCAGTGACTTTTGTTGCTGTTCTTACTGCTTGTAGCCATTCCGGGCTTGTTGGAAAGGGAATAGAGTTTTTCAATTTGATGAAGAATGATCATGGAATTGAGCCATTGGCAGAACATTATACTTGTGTTTTAGATGCTATGGGGAGAGCTGGATGCCTCAGGGAAGCAGAGCTATTGTTGAATCAGATGACTTGTAAAGATGATCCCATTGTGTGGGAGGTGGTTCTTAGCGCTTGTGTGGTTCACGGAGATGAGGAGCTAGGAATCAGAGCTGCGAAAGAGCTCTTCAGGATCGATCCGAAGAACTCAGCACCTTACGTGCTTTTATCGAATATATATGCCTTGAATGGGAGATGGGAAGAGGCATCTAGAGTTAGGAGATTGATGAGTGACAATGGGGTAGTGAAAGATAAGGGGTATAGCTGGATTAATCAGAAGAATGGCGGTGTAAATGCCTTCATGGTGGATGATTGTTTGGGTTTGGTGAACTTTGATGGGTGGAGATCAGAACGAAGGGATCAGTCAGATGAAATTTGTATAGCTTGAAGTTGAAGATCAGATTTAAATTGCCTCATTGCCACTGGAAACCCAAGCGAATGCAGAGCTAATAATAACCCTTTGTTTTGAGTATGCATAACCTTGGAATATGGAATGATATATCATAAAACCTTTCCCTTGAAATAAATTACTTCAGTTTGTTTTTTTTATGATTATTTAGGAAAACATTATGCTGCTGATGATGAAAAACTTCATAGTTAAATGTACTTGATTGTAATAATACTGAGATGGATGATTTTTTAGGAAGTACTCAAGTCACGCAGTTCTTTATAGTCAAAGTGAATAATACCTATATATTTAAATTATAGAATATTATATTTATAATTTAAAAGTAAAATAAAATGCAAATTTGATTGATGATTTAAAGACATATCATTAATTTATCTATTATAATATTATTTTAACTGATAGTGAACGAGCATGACTTCTATAGAGGCTAAATTGGTGTCATCGAGAACACTAGAAAGATCTACCTTTTCTATGACAAAAAAAAAACTTAGTACTTCAAAATTTTCATAATGACTCCTTTCTCTTCTCCTTAGGCACTACCAAACATTTGGTTAAAATTTTTTCAATAAAGAAAGAAAGAAAGTTGTTCTATATATGATTTGAACAAATAAAGATATTTTAAATTTATAATTTAAGTTAAAAGGAATTGTGAAGCAAATACATAATATAATTAAATTAAAATTTACGTCGAATATAAAGCAAAGTTGACATGTAAAGGTAAGGGTCGTGAAATGTTCAATCGAATTAGAGCAATGAATATTAAAGAAAGTGATAAACTTATTTTGTGTTACGATTTTACGCTCTTATTTGATTGATGATTATTTTTTGATAATAGAGAGAAAATATCTTGTTTTATAAATTTAATAGGAAAAAAATTTATTTTAATATTGGGAGGTGTATAAGATATGAAATAAAGTTAATTTTAATGTTAAAATTTGTATTGAATGTAAAATAAAATTATTAAAATTTGTAATAAATTTTAAAAATTAATAAAATAATGTGTTTTCCAACAAAAAGATTTGAAGCGAGGAAAGAACTAAAAGAAGGTTAATATACATGAAAAATCTAAAATTTACGAAAAGGAAATCTTTGAAAAAACGGAAAGAGTGTTTGATTCAATTTATGTTAATATTATGTTATGTTATATAGATATTACGATATCTAGATGTCATTTTTAGGGAAATAAATTTATTATTTTTTAGAATATTATCTGCACATATTATCAAATCAAATAATTATTTTCTCTAAATAATATCACTGTGACATCAAAATAATATTGAATCAAATACATTTTGAAAGATTTTTGCCGCATTTTCTAGATCTAGAAGCTTAAGTCATTTGTGACTTTGCAACTTGTGGATTCCAACTTTCTCTAATTAGAGAATAGAATTTTTTTTTTTTGTTGATTCTCAAGAATAGATACTTTTAGTTATAGCTGAGGAGATTATATGCTCCCTTTTTGTTATTTCTGAAAGGATTTTAACCCGAGATTTTAAAACTAGATCGAAACTATCAAAATTCAGTAGTTTCATATCAGTTTCAGCTAAAACCAATCTATCTGAAAAAGCTATTGATTTTTAGTTTCAGGTGAAAGTTAGTAGTTTCAACAGTTTTGACAAAAACTATTAAGGCCTGACCAAAGCTTGGTCTAAACTATTAAAAACTCATTCTTTTTTTCTAAAAAATAATATTCAATAATTATTATTATTAAATTTAATTTTACTTTTATCAAAAAAACTTAATTTAAATTTATAAATTTTAAATAATTTTTAGAAAAGACTAAAACTAATGATATTGAAAGTAAAGTACTGAAACCGAGACTTTTATCTTGTGATTGAGATTGAAATTGAAATCGAATTTTGAATCTTATTTTAATCGACAATTATTTCAGTTTATTAGTTTTCTCTGGTCAATGCATTTAGGCATCATTTGATTTGAGCTTTTCTTGGATGAGAGTAAAAAGTTATTTTTTAAATTTAAAAAAAAAATATTTTTAATATTAAAAAATATATAAGATATGAAATAAAATTAATTTTAATATTGATCATATTTATGTTTGATATAAAATAAAATTAATTTTTAAAATTTAAATTTATATTGGACAAAAAAAACATCTCAACCAAACTAGGCCTTAATGTTTAAGTTTACATAAAACATAATATAAAAAATTATATGAAGTGAAAAATAATAATATTTTTTTATTGAAATATTGGTAAATTGCATCTCAGCTTTTGAGATTAAAAGATATTAAAATTAGCCAAAAATTTTAAAATTTTTTAATTTTAGATATTAAAAATATAAAAATATTGCAGTTTTGATTACTCTGTCAAAATTATGTATTTTTGTTATCCTTTACTATTGAAAAATATAAATTTTAATCATTTGTAAATCAATTTGAACAATTTAAATTGTGTCTTCACAATTTCAATGAAAAATTAATATTTAAAAAATTTAAAAATTTAATTTCTCAAATATCTTATTTTTGATATTTTAAAAAATATAAAATTTTAAGTATTAAAAAATTTATAATTGAAAGTAATTTTAAAATATTAATTGGTAATAAGAAAAAAAAAAGAAAATTTGGTTGAAATTTTTAGTGATTTTTGAAAAATGTGTATGATGTGAAATAAATTAAGTTGGTTATATTAAAAAATATGTATGATGTGAAAAATAGTTGATTGATTTATTGAGAATTGTGTTGTATGTGAAATAAAGTGATTGTTTAATGTTAAAATTTGTGTGAGATGAGATATAAAATAATTTTTTAAATTTTTTTAAAATAAATATAAAATTTTGACTATGAGTAATTTTAGTCATGATTTTTAGTTCATTGTCAAACAGGATCTAAGAAAATGCAGTTCATGTTTTTGCAAAGATCCGTCTCGCATAGAAACTGCTATGCGGATTAGAGATAACACTCCTTGTCCGCGCTGGGCGGGAATCGACCCCTGGTGGCCCAAAAACACGTGGGGGAGGAGATCACCAGCACGTGCTATCGCGAGCTGTCATTTCAAACGGTCACATCTCTTTGGGTAAACTTACGGAAATGCCCTCGAGTTCAAAAAAAGACTGACGGGACAATTTGTCAGATTATTTTTTCATGAAAATAATTTATATTCGAATTACTAAGTGCTGTAAAATAATGATGGGGCGCCTGAGATTCGTTGATATTTTATATGACTGGAAGTTAAAGAATTAGTGAACTACAGCGATTGATGCGACGTATCTGGGTTCAAAGGCACCAAGTTACATATCCCGAGAAAAGGACTTCTGAAAATATGTCCTCAAACGTAAATTTCCGCTTTATGTCAGGTTATATGCGCGGAACAAATTTAGTTTAAGGCAAATTACTGATAGGTCTTATACTTTATTTATAATATTTTTTGAACTATTAACTTAGATTTTCAGAGTCCTAATTGGTCTTTAAAGTTTTAATTAAAAATTTAAGTAAAATTTTTTAAAAATATAGAGTGGAGTGTAATTACACATAAATTATAAGGCTATAAGTAATTTGCTCAATGTCATGCCAAATAAAATAAAGATAAATAACATGTAGATCTTTTAATTTAAACTTATATAAAATTAATTTTTTTAAACTTAAATAAATAGAACATTTAGATTGAAAATATATATGTAGATAAATTCTTCCATAATTAAGCCATGATTTAAAAAAAACACTAACTTTATTATAACCCTAAATTTTAGAATCACTTCCCCTTTCTTCTGAGATTATAAAATTTGAAATAAAGTTTATTTTTATTATTTAAAATTTATTTATGTTAGATATAAAAGACTATAATTAGAGTAATTATATTCCTACTAGAAGAAAAACTACGTGGGCTTATTTATTTTAAAATTAAAAATTAACTTAGTTTAATTTTAATCAAGCATATCACATCACATATAAAATTTACTATTAAAAATTAACACACATTACTAAAATAATAACTAACTTATATCGCATCTCTTACATATTTCAATGTAATAACTAATTTTATATCGCATCCCTCATATATCTTAATATAATAATTTACTTTATTTCACATCATTCACAACATTCAATAAAAAAATATCTCTATCTAAATTTAATTTTACTCTTGTTAAATTTAATTTTATAAATAAATAGACCCAAATGTTTAATTACCGAGATATCAAAAAATAAAATAAAAAGAAAAAGTCCTATCATAAACAAAAAGAAAACATTTAATTTATTGGATTAAAGAATGTTCAACTACACAATCTTTCATCTGTTGATAGTCGAACATTCACCTATTCAAATTTATATATAAATATTAAGGTCTTGTTCGGTTCTAGATTTTTTTTTAGATAAAAAAAAGAAATTAATTTATTTTTAAAATTTAATATCAAAAAAATTTATTTTAATATTAAAAAGTACATGAAATATGAGATAAAATTGATTATAAGATTTGTATTTGTATTACATGTGTAATAAAGTTGATTTTTACAGTTAAAATTTATGTTGAGCTAAAAAAAAGCCTTGAAACAAACGAGGCCTGAGGTAATTGTGAGTTGAGTTGGCAACATTTTATGTGAATTGATCTTAATACATAAGAAAATTAAATTTTTATACTTTGAGTCAAGGAATTAACATGCTCATAGTTCTTTGTTATCTTTAAAAAAATAAACTATATATAGTGGTAATGGTGAATGCTCGGGTGTAATTTGTAACACAACATATTTTATTATTTTAACTTAAAATTAATGCATTACAAGTATTTAACTAATTGCGCTTTATACATATTAAATAAATAGTAAATTATGCTTGTGAAATGGTAAGTTATAGAGGACTTTCAAGAAAAAAAAAACTTTTAAGAAATATGATTTTATAGAGAGTAATACAAAACTTAATAACCATTTAGAATGGATCCCCATGACTCTAATGCTAATAGCCTTATTGTTTACCAGAGAAAACACTGCGCGCAGCTCGAATCTCCTTACTATAGACCTATTTAGTGAGCTATTCAATCGTCATGGTAGCAATATAAGCTCTAAGATATCATAAATCTCTGCAAGTATTTATTCAACTTCATTCTCTATAATCTACTTCTTGACAAAAAAATTTCCTCAGGATAGTTAGAGTCCCAATTGCCTCATTTTCTACTCCTCTCAGTATCTGCAGTAGCATCAATATAGTTTTGACACTTCCCTTGCCTATAGTGACTTTATATATATGAAAAGATATAGTACTATTCTTATCATCTCTAACATGTCATTAGATCCTTGCCCTAGATCCACCACCACCAAGTTTTCCTATTGAAGTAAGTGGTGTGATGAGTAGTGACAATGTAAGTATTTTTGTGTGATCCTTCTGGCCAAATCTCCATCCATTGTGTTTTCAATTGGAGAGTAAAAATGAAATATTTCAACTCCTTAATTTGCTTTTGCCATCCGCAACCTCGATTCATTTTAGACTATTTTAGCTATATATATTTGTGTGTATGAGATAAAGTGACATATATCAATTAGAATATTCTGACTTACAGAATAAGTTGAAGAATACTCTTCAAAAATGTATCCTTTCGTAATAAAAGAATATGTTTGGGACCACCTCATGAAATGGTGAGTGCACTAATAATGATCATGTTATATATAGAGAATCCATTTCTCTCTTCCAAAGTGCTGAATGTTAGAAGTGTATTAATCACAATCTCTTGTAAAATTTTATTTTCTAGGAGAATTTGATTTGATGTATTAATTTTAGAGATGTTCCATCCTATCTAAAAGAGTAGCAATCTCCTATTATGAATATTATGGTAAGAGTTTTGCAAATAGCAACATGACAGATGTATTTTTAATTATATTATTTATTTCAATAATGGTATAATACTTTAGAAAATATGTTCATGTTTTCCTTTATAGCATGTTTGATCATCACTAATTTATAATTAAGAGTAAAGCCTCTGAGGTTAAAAAGAGAATACAAAATGATCCCAATTTCAAAAAATTTGTAAAACAGATTCCTCAAGTATGATTTGTACAAGCACATAGGTCCATTAAGTATAGTTTGTATAAGCATATTGGCCTTGCAATTTAATTTTTACTAGTCAACATGGTCCTTATTAATATAAAATAATAATATTAACCAAATATAGTTGTCAAACTTTTCTATATCTTAAAAAATGCCCCTCATGTAGTTTTCATAATTTCTATAATGTTTCTTGTTTTATTTTAGGAAAAAAATTAAAATAAACTTATTATCTTGAGTGGAATGAAAACATGATCAAGCAATGGAGAATCTTGTTTTAAGAAACGTTCAAGTGCAAATAAATATGAAACACTAATTACCACATTCTAGAATGTTCTATCATTGCACACACATTGCCCCTTTTTAGCGAGCTTTTGCAGCAATGAACAATACAAATTCAATGTTACACATTCTCACTACAATTCTACTTCCTCCACGCAATATTCTACCCTCCACCTTTCTTCTATCATTCTATAAACTAAATTCCCAACAAAACCGAACCATGCATGAGATTAATTTTTGATATATCGAAATCTCTTGATCATCATTGACGAGAGCTTAAATTTTTCAGGATGAGCTATTTATGTATATCTTCTGTTTGGCCAGCAAAAACTTGCATAATTAATATGTTTTTTTGATAGAAAAAACATGCATAAATATTACTTCAAGAACAATTAATGTACTATCAAAAAAAAACTGAACAATTAATGTAAAAAAACCAAAAGAACAGTAGTTAAAAAAAAAAAAAAACAAAAAAAGCAGTAACAGATGCTTTGAGTTTCAACATCATCTGCATGGAGGCTCTGACCAACAATACACTTCTCAAAGCATGCAGTAATTACATTGGGAGAGTTTAGTTACAAATACTATTTGATATTATTTTTAAAAAAAATTAATTAATATAAATAATATTACTAAATATTATAAAATTTTCGTTCTAAAATAACATCTCTAACAAAAATAAAAAAAACATAGTAAAATTTATAGGTGATTAGAGACTTTAATGAAATTTGGGAATATTAATCAAACCGAAAACATTATATGTGTATCTCTAATAATTAATTAATAAATTAATCAATTATAATTTTAAGTTTAATTTTTTAGATTATCAGTGAATTAAAATTTAATTTACTGAATAATTCAATGAATTAAAATGTGAAATCATAATTGATTAATTTATTGATCAATTATCACAGAATTATGTAACAAAACTCTAATAAATGTAAGTTAGCATTATTATCATCTTTTGATATAGTAAAATTGATCAGAACAAATTAATCTATAATATTTATTAGGGGAGTTTACTTGGAGGAGCCCAAGTATAATTGATGAATATTTATTAATTAAAAATCCTAAGTAAGTATATTAAGATTATCAATTATATATTAACACAACTCTATATATATGTATATCTTAACGAATTTCCTCTCATATACACAAAAATCCATTCATATTATTTCTTGTTCAATGAATAATTCAAGCGCACACGTCTCAAAAAGGCCACTCAATCTTTTTTTTTCTCCTTAAAATTTCTCAATTATGATAGAAAAGTAAAATTCTCACAATATTCAGTTGATCTATTAGCTCTGATACTACTTATTGATGAATATCTAAAAACCCAAAAGCCTTTGCCACTTGAATCATCAATTATATATGAACTTTAACACCATAACTTGTGCTGACCGTCCAATGTGAGATATATCTATTTAAATATCTAAACACATATTAATATCTAAATAACACTAATATTGTCGACCAAAAATAAAATTTAATTATCATCAGTATTAATAATTTCTAAGCTTAAGGGTTAATCATTAATTTATATACAGTTGCTAAAGTATTTTGAACGATTAGGCACAAGTTAGTTATTAATCAGTATTAAGAATGATTAGGCAGTGGACCCTCATAGTAGTACGGAGGGTACGATCTGGTAATATCTTCTTAAAGAGCTATTCGAGGAGAGCTGCTCGAGGAGGGCTGTTCGACTAAGGGTGTTAGAGAAAGTTCTAACAATCATAGAATTTACTTAGGTTTCTAAAATCATCAGTGTAAACAGTATTCCTAGTTCCTATCTAAATTATAACAAAGACTTTCTTAATCCATGAGAGATTGAATTACCTCCTCATAATCTCTACTGTAAACTATACAAAAATCAAATCACAAGATCATATCTGCAAAATAAATTCAGAAACATATGTAAGACAACAATATTGAAATCACATTATGAATAACGAGTTAATTAATTATTATAACTTAATACTCCCTAAGTTCATATGATTTATTAATTATTTGATATCACGAGTTTAAATCGTATATAATAATAAACAGTTGATCAATGAAACACTGAAAATGGAATCATCGACCCGTCGCCACTCATCTCGCCGGCGCCGGCGCGCCACCGGGTATCAAAATCAGACTATCGTACAGCTGGCGCGTGCCGTCGGCCGCGGCTGCCTGCCCGTTGACGGAGCAGGAGGAGGCCGTGTCACTGCCAGCCGCGGGCGCCGCCGGCGCTGGTTGCCGCGGAAGGAACCGCTGCCGCTTCCTCTTCTTCTTTTCGTACGCGATGCCGCGAGCCTTCGCCTGAGCGTCGCGAACTTCCCGGAGGTAGAGGCGGACGGCGCGGGTGCCGAAGGGATTGACCTCCGGCAGGCCGCCGTTCTCCTCGAAGGCCGCCCGGAGGCGGCCCACGATGGCGTCGAGGCTGCCCCAGGCTTGCCGGAGCGGGCAGGGGCAGGGGCCCGGCGGGCAGGGGTGGCCGAAGAACGGGCAGCCGACGGCGTGGACCTTGGTCTTCCCGAACTGGTCCAGGTAGCGCAGGAATTCCAGCACGTGCGCGCCGCTGCAGCGCGAGAGCTCCAGCGGGGGCCGGTGGTTGCGGAGGTACTGCCCAAAGGTGTTCCAGTCGCGCCGCTTCTGCGACTCGTAGCGGCTCGGCCTGCCGTCGCAGGCGGCGGCGCCCGTTTCCCCCACCGCAGGCATCTCCACGGGGGGTTCACTGTGGTTATAAGCTCTATATATAAGAGAAAAGGTGCCTCCTTTATGGAACCCTCGGGATTTATGTGAGGTGGAGTTGCTTCTTTTGAGCTAGAAGGAAGCGAAAAGTTAGGTTTTTGGGATTAGGGTTCTTGCATGTGATCGATCGTCGACGGATCTTAAGAGTTTCGAGAGAAAAGAGGGGGCTTTCTAGAAGTGGAAGGCAACCATGAAAGTGAGGCGAAGTTCTTCCGCCATGGATGCGAGAGCAGAGAGCTAAAGCTTTGGGTTTGGTGAGAGAGAGAGAGAGAGAGAGAGAGAGAGAGAGAGAGAGAGACTGCGGTTGTGTGGCGAGTGGACGTACATAAAGCAGAGTAAATTACTTATATATTTTGTAATTAGGAAAATTGTAGATGACCCCCATGATTTTAAAATTTGATTTTGATTTCAATTTTACTTGTAAATTAAAAATATTAATTTTAATAATTTCAACCTAATGCATGACTTTTTGATTTTTGACTTGAAATATCAAATTTTAAACAATTTAATAAAACTAAAATAAAATTGATAAAAATTATCAATTTTGTTAAAACTTAATTATGAATGGAGCCTTAAAATAATATGGATTCCATAATTTATATATTTATAGGTCCTCTAAATCGAGTGATTATCTTTAAAAAGGAATGATTTTTGTTTTCGCAGTGATTCAATTTATATACTTTCAATATTTTCATCACAAAACTGTAAGGAAGATGGCATAAAAAATTTTGATTTCATGAGAATAGCTGCTGATTTTGGGTTCATAAAGAGGGCATATGATAATCTTAGAGACTGGTAGGAAAAATATTGCACTAATTAATATTATATAAATTTTTTGATTTGTTATGTTCAAATATATATATATATATGTTTAAGATATATTCTCAAAAAAAAAAAAATATGCTGCACGTAGAGATCTATTTGCTATTTATCATAGCATTATCTAGAGCCATTATTAATTAAATAAATATGTAGAATTCTAATGAGAGCTAGCAATTATGCTAGAAATTCATATCCCAATATAGAATTACTAAATGGGAGACTTTTCTTTGCTTGCATTCAATCCACAAAGCATTTGTTTGGTTAGTGCATTGTAAACTAATTACAATAAAAAAAATTCATCGATTAAGAAAATAATATATATATAGGTTATAAAAAAAAAATTCATAAATTTTTTAACTTGTTAAGGTTTTTTTTATCATGGCCATTTTAATTTAACCATGAGCCAATTAAGGCCTTCGGTATCATTGGGTAATTTCCAACTCCAAGGACTATGAATTGGAGATCTAGCCTTACCGCACCTAGCTTATCGATCAATATATGATCATCGGAGTTGAAAATCATAATATACCCAAAACTACTTTGGCATACTGAAAATGAACCTATCATATATCAAGTCAAAAACTACCCCGACATATTAAGAGTTACAAAAAGCTATTAACTTTTTGATAGATTTGGTTCAAAAAAATTGTTTGTAGCCTTGTAGGCGGTGTTTTGAAGATTTGAATAGAACAGGAGGAGCTTAGTATGTTGGAAATATCTCTTAACTTATAAGTTTTAGTGGAGTTATTTAATACCGAGAGGTTGATTTAGCAAAAAGGTCTGCGGAAGAGTTAGAACAGAAGGCACCACCAGAACACGAAGTCAATTTGAGAAATTGGACTCAACGCAGAAACAAAGTAATTTACAGCATAGAGGAACAAACAACACAAATTTATCACACAGAAGGTACAAAAAATTTATAGTGGTTCGGCCTCCCGCCTAGTCCACTCCCCACGCACCTCGAATAAAAATTTCACTATAATCCCGACTTTTTTCGGGAATCAAAGCCAGTACAACCTTATGGCTTTTTCAAAGAACCAAAGCTAAGTAAACCTCCAATCCTACATAAACTAAATCATTAAAAAAAGCTAAATTATTCAAATAAACTTAGCTTACACATAATCTAATTTATAAGGTTGTAAAAAAAATATTGACAAGATACTCATGGCTCAATTCAATAATCTAATTTATGTTATATATTCAATTTAACGAGCAATTTTAAATATTAGACTAAAAAAATGAACAAGATTAAATAAGCGTGTATGCAACTCATTTATAAATGTTGCGAATAGGATATATATTTCAAGATTCATTGCCTACTTATTTTTGAAGGGAGTTCCTTATTAACAAGCTCAATATAACATATTGCACTTCTATGTTAATATTATTAGAATGTTTTACAAATATTTCAGAATGTTTTATTAAAAACATATAAAATTTACATCTGTCACTTCTAAATAATTTTTTTTATTAACAGCATCCTTTGATTAAGTCAAATATTTATAATTGACACTCTCTAAATCTAATATTTATAGACAGCACTCAAAACAAAACTTAGAGTAAAGATGCGTTCTGTAAATTTATTTTCAAAATAAGTTAGAGTGAGATTGTTACTATAAATTTACATTCAAAATAAGTAATGCTATCTGTAAATATTATACTTAAGAGTATTATTTGTAAATATTTAACTTAGGGGAGTCGCCTGTTAAAAATACCTTTTTTGCATGTGACTGATATAAATTTTCCTCAAATAAAATTATTATATGATGATACAACAACAACAACAACCAAGCCTTAATCCCACTAGGTGGGGTCGGCTACATGAATCCTTTGTTTCCATTGCGCTCTATCAGTTACCAAATTCTTATCTAAGTTTAAGTAACTAAGATCACTCCTTATAGTTTCTTGCCATGTCTTCTTTGGTCTCCCTCTTCCTCTTGGTACATGGGCAAAATTCAATAACTCAATTTTTCTAACTGGAGCTTCAATTGGCTTACGTTTTAGATGTCCAAACTATCGAAGCCGACTTTCTCTAAGTTTATCCTCAATTGGTGCAACACCAACTTTCTTTCGGATATACTCATTTCTCATTCTATCCTTTCGTGTATATCCACACATCCATCTTAACATTCTCATTTCTGCAACATTTATTTTATTTGTATGTTTCTTCTTTGCAGGCCAGCATTCAACACCATATATCATCGCTGGTCTTACTACAGTTTTATAAAATTTATCCTTAATTTTGAATGGGATTTTTCTATCGCATAACACACCAGAAGCATTTCTTCATTTTACCCAGCCTGCTTGAATCCTGCTAATAACGTCATTATCTATTTCGCCATCATTTTGTATAATTGATCCAAGGTATCTAAAGCGCTCACTCTTCTTGACAATTTGATCACCAATTGTCACATCTCCAATATAAGTATTTCTTTCTTGACTAAATGTGCACTCCATATATTCAGTTTTTGATCTACTGAGATGCAAACCTTTAGATTCTAGAGCATTCCTCC